>BQNB010006241.1:1710-17236 GCA_026074375.1 Tanacetum coccineum | reverse complement strand
GCTCTAAGAGCCTCTGACAAAAGCTCTTTGGTTCTTGTCTTTCGGTGGTTTTGTACATTCTCCAGTAAGATGATTCGGGTCGCCGCAACTAAAGCATTTTCTATAACTTTTACTGTTCTTGTCATCACGGCTTCTTTGGAATGTCTTTTTCTCGTTTCGAGGTTGTCTTACGAATCTACCTCTTCTTTTAAAGAACTTCTTGAAGTCTCTTACCTCCATGGCGTACTCTTCGCCTTCACTACCGAAAGTCAAACATTCTTCATCACTAGATTCTTTCTTAGCCTTTACAGCAATAGATTTTCTTTTAACTTTTTCTTTGACTATTTCAGAATCTTTTTTGATGATCATTTCGTAAACCTCTAGGTTCCCGATTAGTTTATCAAGAGATGGTGACGTTAACTCTTTCGACTCTTCAATCGTCGTGACCTTTGCTCTCCATTTAGGATGTAGAGCTCTAAGAAACTTCCTTACGTAGTTCTTACTAGAATAACTTTCATCAAGAGCTTTAAGACTAGTAATAATAGTATTAAATCTAGCAGAAGCACTATCTATAGATTCCTCTTCGAAAATAACGAATTGTTCATATTGTTGAACCAAAAGGTCGATCTTATTATCTTTGACTTGGCTATTACCTTGATGGGTGATTAACAAAGTTTTCCAAATTTCTTTTGTCGTGTTACATATGAAAATTCTTTCATAATCTTTTCTTGGCAAAGCATTGTAAATAACCATTTTTGCTTCATTATTCTTCGCAAGTCTCTTTTTGAGATCACCGGTTTGTTTTTCAAAAGGGATAACCTCATCTAATTTGGTTTCTGGGTTTTGTACAATAGGTTGAAAATCACCATTGGTAATAACATGCCAAAGATCTAGATATTTTGATTTAACATACGCCTCGAATCTATTTTTCCAATAAATAAAACTATCGCTTTCAAAGAGTGGTGGTCTTTGCATAGATTGCCCTTCTAGATATTTGTCAGAATCCATAGATCGATCCAATCTTTAAAATACAATATATTTTAAAAATCTTGAGTGACCTTGCTCCTGATACCAATTGTGGAAACTATAAGGGGGGTTGAATTGTTTACACGTTTGTTTTACGTTTCAAAAGTTTACTTTCAAAAATCTATAGATCCGAGTTTTCTGTTCAATCAAATCACAATATGAACAAGCAATAACTATACAAACTAAAACACGATAACAACAATAATAATGTAAAGAGATAAGGAAGGAAACAACCAAACCAAGACACCAAGATTTTATAGTGGTTCGGCTATAAAGCACCTCTTCGCCTTACTCCACTCCCCGAGTATCCGACTCGAGATTTCACTATGTCAACAAGTTCCCTTTAGGCGGAGAAAACCGTTTACACGCCGCTTACATTATTTTCCGACATTAAGCTAAATGTCGAGTCCTAATCTTAGCTAGAACCAATCTACCACTTCACAAGATATACACACTCACATGATCTACACTATCGGATCTACACAATATCCGAATCACACAAATACATAAGATAAATACAATAGAGTTTTGGTACTTAGAAGAAAGGAGGATAGTTCACTAATTAACACTTCGTTTCTTGATGAATACGAGTGTTCTTCTCTTGCACTTAAATGAGAGAGAAGAGATGAGAAGAAGAGATTAGATCACTTGAAACAAGATCTAAGTATGTTAGTGATCAAGAGTTTTAGTGAGAGAAGAAAAGACTGAAAAATTTTGTGCAAAAAAGAATGTTTTTCTGCTGGGAATGGAGCAGTATTTATAAGCAGGGAATCCCAACGGCTCTCTAGGGGCGGTCCTGGCGGTCCCTTATATACAAGGGGGCCGCCAGGCCTATAAGGAGGCCGCCGCCTAGACTC
This sequence comes from Tanacetum coccineum, assembly GCA_026074375.1. Lineage (NCBI taxonomy): Eukaryota > Viridiplantae > Streptophyta > Magnoliopsida > Asterales > Asteraceae > Tanacetum > Tanacetum coccineum. The sequence continues at coordinate 15,374 of BQNB010006241.1, read as the reverse complement.
CGCTCTCTTTTTTGTCTTTTTGTGGGGAAGATTGTATCTGGTGTAGAAGCTTCCGTTTTGGGAGAAAATTTTGAATTTCAAATTTAAAGCTTTTAATAAAACTTTTAATTTTAATTAGAGAATATTTTATAAATGTATTTTTGAGAAAATACTTTTATAGAATTAAAAGTGAGGATTAAGAGAAAAATATTTTCTTGATCACTAATCATGCTTAATTAATTTGTTTGTCCATACCTTAAGTGATCACTAATCTTAGAAATGAAATTTTACATTTAATAATTTTTAAACGTTTATTTTATTGTAAACGGTTTTACATTTTGTTATTATCAAAACTTTGAGAGGTCAAAAAATATAAATAACGTTTTTAAGCATTATTTGTATTAACAATTTTTTTAATAAAGGTATCATATGCTTTTGATTTGATGGATTTTGTGTGACGAATTATGCGTTTTTGAGTTTTAATTGAAAAATATTGTGGGTTTTGTAGTGGATAAATGTTAAATGTTTTATTGTATGTGTGAATGCTTTGAAATACATAAGTGATGTGTTTGATTCTTGGGTAATAATGATTGTTGGGTTTTGTGTGCTCGTTTGTTCTAGTTTTGATGAATCCGTGATTATGAGTTGCTAAACAATGTTCGTGTGAATACTATGATGCTACATGATTGAATTTTGAAGTGGCAAAACACTTGAATACTCGAATTAAAATTCACAATTTATTGACCTAACCGAATTCGCAATTCCAGTTGTAAACGAATTTGCAGTTCTTTGTTTCATCCGAATTCGCAGGTGTTAGTTCCAGCCGAATTCACAGGTGTTAGTTCAAACCGAATTCGTAGTTTGCCTTAAAAGACCGAATTCGCAGTTTTCTGTAGTGACCGAATTCTCAGTTTGCCTTAGTGACCGAATTCGCAGTTTGCCTTAGTGACCGAATTCGCAGTTTGCCATAGTGATCGAATTCGCGGTATGGTTTAGTGTCCGAATTCACAGTTTACTTTATGACCGAATTCGCAGATTTCATTAGTGTCCAAATTTGCAGTTTACTTTAGGACCGAATTCGCAGATTTCTTTAGTGACCGAATTCATAGTTTTTAATAATGACCAAATTCGTTGTTTACACTTAATCAACCAGATTCAATCATACTTAAAAGAAACAAAAGGCTAATTATCAGAAACACTTAGATTCTAATCAGAATGTGTCTTAAAAATTATGTTAGGTAGCAAATTTAAAATTGGTTATCTTTGGAATCTAATCAAGTTAAAATTGGATTAAATTAACTAAGCCAAATTAAGTTCACTTTTTCCATGATTAGCTCTCTAAAAGTGTTGCATGCTTTAAGTGCCATATCCTAAAAAGGTCTCTATAGTGTCTTATATAAACTTGTTTATATATAAACTGTATTTATTCTTTCTTAGCAAAATCATGAGTATCACAAAAGAACAGCAACAAGCCCTTGACGATGCTCTTGTTCCACGAGAACAATGTTTGAGGATTGGTAACTGCAATTACAGATTGAGCACAACATTCAAGCCCAAGGAACCTACTTTTCAAGTTGCTTTGGATATTCTTTCTCTCACATCGTTTTATCAAGCTTTCTTGATCTCTGTAATACATGCATGAATTTTGGGCTACTGCTTCTTTCCACAAGCATTGCATCAAATTCAAGTTGAACAATAAGAGATATTCATTTGATGTGGAAACTTTCAGAAACATGCTCTAGATTTGCCCAAATCTTCCTGGCCAGAAGTTTGTAGATCCTCCATTTTAAGAGGAAATACTTGCTTTCATGAGAGAACTTGGATACTCCAGAAACATCAAGTCACTCTCTGATGTTAAAGTTGAAATTTTACCTCAACCTTGGAGAACATTCAAAACCATCATCAACAAATGTCTAAGTGGTAAAGTAACTGGACTTGACCTACTTCGTCTCTCTCATGCTCAAATCCTTTAGGGTATGTATCACCAGAAGAATGTTGACTATGTCTAGCTTCTATGGGAAGACTTAGTCTATCAAATCAAAACAAGGTGTCAAGAAAGAACAAAGACATGTATTATCCAAGAGTCACCAAAGTCATCATCAATCACTTCATGTCACAAGATAAATCAATTCCAAGAAGGAACAATGTGAACTGGCACATGGCTAATGATGACCCTATTCTCACCACAATGAGATTCATCCCTCAACATGATGTTTTTCAAAAGTACGGTGCCATTCTTCCAAATAATCTAACCAATCAAGCAATGAAGGAGTCGGAAGCGTACAAGACTTACTATGGTCTTGCTATTAGAAAGATGATTCTAAAACCAAAGTATGTACGTCGATCTACCAGGACGAAGACAGATCAAGCCCTAAAGCTTCTCCAGGTAAAGACTCAAAACTACAGCTAAGGTGGCTAAATCAGGAAAGAAGAAGCTACCTGCTCAAGGATTAGAGACTCTATCAGAAATAGCACAGTCTGAGGCTGAACAAATGAAAATTGCCATTGAAAGAAGCAAGACACAACTCCACAGCTCTCACGCCAGCGGTTCAAGTGCAGATGAAGGAACTGGTGTTATACCAGGGATTCCTGATGTACCTACATATAGATCTGAAGATGAACAGATTTCTTGGAAGCCAAGTGACGATGAAGATGATGATGAAGTAAGCGAGAGTAAATACGATGATGATAATGCTGATAATGACGATGATGATGGTCAAGATGATGTTAATGATCAGACTGAATCAGACAATGATGGTGATGACTTTGTTCATCCTAAGTTCTCTACTCATGATGAAGAAGAAAGACGAGATGAAGAAGATAAAGAAGAAGAGGGTTCAGATCTGAGGGTTTAAACACCTTCTCATTTTGAATCCACTTATGATGAAGCATATGATGAAGTAACTCAAGGAGTTAATGTTGAGGGAGAAGAACTGAATGAAGAGGAGACAAATGAAGAGGAAGAAGTGAATGAATTATACAGGGACGTGAACGTCAATCTAGAGGGAAGAGAAACTGAAATGACAGATGCTCCACAGACTAATGTTTAAGGTACTCAAATAACAGAAGACACTCATGTGATAATAACAGCTGCCACTCCTGAAATTCAACAGCAGAGTTCTTCTGTATCGTCAGGCTTCATTTCCAACATGCTCAACCTTAATTCGGATACAGGTATTGACTCCATCCTTAATATGAACACTGAGTCAACTTCTTTAGTAGATCTTCCCATCACTACCAATGTTGAAATGCCTCCTTCATCTGTAACAAAAATTCCTCCACCACCCATTCCTCTTTTCAACCTCAGCAACAAACACATGTTCCCTCACCAGCAATTGTTCCAAGTACCTCCCTACAAAATCTTCCAACCTTTTGTTCCTTATTTAAGTTTGAAGATAAAGTAAAAGCTTTGGAAGATGACTTTTTAGAATTCAAGCAAACAAACCTATTTGCTGATGTTGTTTCATCAATTCCCGGCATTGTTGATACGTACCTTGCCAACAAGATGAATGAAGCCGTAAAAACAGCTGTACAACTACAGTCAAACAAACTTAGAAGCGAAGCTCAAGCTGACAATGAAGATTTCATCAATAAAATTGATGAAAATATGAAGAAAGTCATCAAGGAGCAAGTTAAGGTACAAGTTAAAGAACAAGTCTCCAACATTTTACCGAGAATTAAGAAGTTAGTAAATGACCAACTTGAAGCTGAAGTTCTAATTCGTTCATCCAATAAAGCTAAGACATCCCATGATATAGCAGCTAACCTATCTGAACTTGAGCTGAAGAAGATTCGCATAGATAAAATCGAGAATAACAAATCAATCCACCGATCAGTTCAACAGGAAGCTCTCTACAAAGCATTGGTTGACGCTTATGAAACTGACAAAGACATCCTTGAAACATATGGAGATACTGTCATGTTTAAAAGACGTCAAGATGATGATGAAGACAAAGAACCCTTCGCTGGATCAAACTAGGGGTCCAAGAGAAGAAGAGTTGGAAAAGAACCTGAGTCAACTAGTGCACCCAAGGAGAAGACTTCCAAGTCAACTGGCAAGTCCAAAGATCAAGCAGAGGAGCAAACAAACACTATTGATGATTTGGAAGAACCCGCGAATCAGGAGTTTGATACAGGATTTCCTAAAGATCAACCTGTTGATGAGACCACTCAACATCCAGATTGGTTTCAGAAACCAACAAAACCTCCAACTCCCGACCGTGATTGGAACAAGACTTTGCCCGCTAAACATGAACCAGTTTAACCTTAGATAAGCACTTTAGCTCGGAATGAAGATCCGCGTGATTCATTTAATGAGTTGATGGATACTCCTCTAGACTTCTCAGTATTCGTGGTGAATCGGCTCAAAGTTGATACTCTGACTCCTAAATTATTAGCCGGTCCAGCATTCGAATTAATGAAAGGTTCGTGCAAGATTCTGGTGGAACTTGCATACTTCCTTAAAGAAGTCTACAAAGTAACTACTGATCAATTAGACTAGAACAACCCTGAAGGACATCAATATCCACATGATCTGGGTAAGCCCTTACCATTGATACCTAATTCCCAAGGTCGTCGAGTAATACCTTTTGATCACTTCATCAACAATGACCTTGCGTATCTAAGTGGTGGTGTCTCAAGCCGAACTTATACTACTTCAGTGACGAAGACAAAGGCTGCAGATTATGGAGAAATCAAATGGATGGAAGACTTGGTCCCAAACACCATGTGGAGTTGGTATGTGCTTAATTACACATACCATTTTTCCATTAAAAACGGACTTAAATGACTAAAAACGTACCAAAAATACATTGTATTTGTATGTTTTGCATTTGAATTGTGCAGGAACGGATATTCAAAAAGAAAGCCAAAAACGACCAAACTAAGCACGGGATGGAAAAGACAAAGTCAATCCGAAGCCAAAGTCAGTCAAAGTCAAAAGTCAGCCACATGAAGAAAATACAACTTGAGGGACTAAAACTGCCAAACCTCAAGTTGTGTTACAAAAAGACAAGGGCTGAAATCAAAAATTGCGGGTGAAGTATAACTTTAGGGGCCAGTTCTGCCAAAACCCCTAAAAGTTGTATCATAAAAGGGGCAAAGTTTACAATAAGGTTATAAGAGATGAGGGGCCAAAGCTGCCAACCTTCTCAAACTCCAATTTCCCGTACAACAAAACTCAGGTACAGAGTATGGATGTCTTCCCATACCTTCTCCCTGCAAAACACTCAACACCCTAGATAAATCATTTCAACCACTCCACTATTTCCCCCCCCTAGCTGTATAAGTGCCATGTTGGCAATCCCTCACCACTTTCCAAGCTTTTCGATGGCTGTGATTAACTCCAAAGAAGCACAAAAGAAATTGAAGGCTGGGATTTGTTTTAGAATCACCTCACACAACAAACACACTTGGTTTTTGTCTCTACAAAGAAACACAGAAGAAAGAAGAGAAGAGAGTCCAAGAAACCAAGACCTTAATTCGTTTTAGTATAAATAGGGCCGTTGTAACCCAGGAACCAGAGTTAGTTAGTTAGTTTTTAGTTTTTATCTAATTGTTAGTTAAAATTCAGCTTATATTTATGCAATTTTATTTTTCTAAGCCTTGTAACTTTAATTTCTATCTTAATGCAAATTTGAAGTTTTTAAGTCAATTCTTGATTCTCTGTATTTCTTTTGCAAAAATCTTTCCTTAATATGTTTTAAGTCTTATACAATCATACAAGTCATTCGTATTAACTCAAATAGTAAGAATTTAAGTATAGTCACAAAAAGTCCACTCTCAAATACACCACAGCTTACTTTATGGATGATAAGCCAGTTCTGGATGGGCGTATGGACACTACTAGCTTGTTTTATACAAGCTAGAGCTTGTAGATTCTTTGTTTGACCCTGTTTTAAGCAAGGGTGTTGTAAGTCACTCTTTTAATTATTTTTCTTATTTGCTATAGAACTGCTTATAGTGCTTGTTTGTTACCTATGTTTACTTATTTATGCTTTATCAGTATGTTTAGTGCTTATCTTGCTTAGTTGATTAGTTAATACTGCTAGTACTGTTAGTTCATTTGATAAAACTGTTAGATATGAGTTAACACTGTTAGATTAATTTAGCTTATTTAAGTGCTTATTCTTGATTATAAATGTCTTATTTTGTTCTTTGATAATCTGTTTTTAACAATTTAGGACCAATTCAGCTTAAAATAAAAGAAAAATGATTTTTAAGGGCTGTTTGGAACCAGCAGTACTAACCCATAGTTAGTACTGCTAGTTCATATTTTTTGGATTTTAAAGCTAGCAGTACTAACTTAAAGCTAGCGGTACTAACTCCAAGTTAGTACTGGTAGTTAGTACTGTTAGAACTGTTGGTTCATTTCTGCTTATTAGCTTATTATTTTTGCTTATTTAAGATTTACTTAACTTTTTAGAGTAGATTAAGACCATTTTCGTTACTGTCTTTAGTAAAGCTTGTTTAAGTTTATTCACCTTTTCATAGTGATTCTAAGAGTTTATCAGTTTGTAGCTTTTTAGCTTATTTGCCATTCTAGTTTATTCTAGTTGCTTATTCTTATGCCTGAGTGCTTATTAGGGATAGTTAAATATCTGTTTTAGCTTAATTGCTTATTTCTTGTTTCATTGTGTTTTAGTAAAGCTAGCAGTACTAACTTAAAACTAGCAGTACTAACTCCAAGTTAATACTGATAGTTAATACTGTTAGTACTGTTGTTAGTACTGCTGAGTTTTTCTTGCTTAATTTAGCTTAATTGCTTTTTGAATTTGCTTATTTAGAGTTAGTTTAGCTTATTTGATTTGTCTTAAGCTTATTTGAGCTTATTTGTGTCTTAGTATAAAAGTTTTTAGTGTTTTTACCATTCCTAGCCTTTAAGCCTGCTCTAGCTTATTTTCCTAGCTTCTTTTCTTGTGTATTTGCTTATTAGTGTTAGTGCCCAATCATTCCTTATCCAAATCTTTGTCATTCAAACATCGATTATCAATTCGTCTTTCGATTTTCCATTCAAGCCTCGTTGGGACATAACGACCCGGAGACACTCTATACTGCTTCCGGTTTTAATTGGTCTCGCAGATTCTGATCCTTTTTATGTATTTATATTTATTGGTATCATAAAAGGGGTAAGAAGAAGCAAGTCAGTGAACCTGTTAATTATTAAAGATAATTATTGAATTTTGAATTTGGTATCATGGTGAAACCACTAAGATGCATTGTTGAATTTTGAATTTGATTAATGACTCAAACTATGAATGTTAAGATGATGTTCAGAAAGATAATCATTTTTGGAACTTGATTGATCTTTAACTAAACGGTTAGACTGTAAAGTTAAAATGAGTTTCTTCAAAGAGAAGAAAAACCCAAGTGGTTTGGTTCTTGGTTATAAACTCATAAGGATAATGTTGTACACATATTTAATGCATGCATTATGATAAGATTTTAATCATACTCAAGCAATTGATTGTGATTAAATATTCTTTCTATGCACTTTAATTATATAAAGATGGTTAATTGTCATACTAGGGTTCATATTGATGAAATATGACAATGAAATTTAAAACACTTCCTTGAATGATTACTGTTGCGAGGACGGTTAGTAATCAAAGGAGGTTATGAATTCATTAAATCTTTATGAAGTGTATAAGCGGCAAAAATCCAAGTATGGATTATTGCAAGCATCTAGGAGGATAACCTTATGTTTATTGTTAAATAAAGATAACTCCTGAGTATTTCTAAAAGCTAGTGGGAGTATTATGTTCAGGTTTCTTTCACCTGAAAGATTTAGGAGATTAAACATAACAACCTTGAAATATTATGTTTATTGCTATGAACAATATGCGGTAGTATAAATCAACATAATTTGAAACCAATTTATAAAGTCTTCCATGGATTACATAACTTTTGATAAGATAAGGAAGTCATTATGAGAAATCTAAAGTTGGACTAAAGGGATTCATTATGTACTTCATATATGTGAGGAAAATAGTTGTATCATGCATAAATGCAAAATGATTTGACAACAATTGATAATTTAATCGAAAAGTTATTAGTTAAGCCCATTGAATTGAATATTTTAATTAGATTATTTGGTTTTAGACAATTCTTCTATAGATTATGGATTTTGTCCATAGTAATGAAAATCTACAGGATTATTATTGCAACCAATTTAATTGTGCAATTAGAAAATAACCAATGAGCTTAGAGTGTATGATGTGCCCAACATTATTAAGAGAAGATTCCATTGTTTACGGTAGATTTAAAAGCATGTGGTTGTTTGTGTACACGTCTGTTAAATTGAATGAGAATTACACTCAATACTAGTCATTGGATATGATTTTCATTTTCGATTATGACCATGTGTACTAGTTGTGCTAAAACTGAGAGCATAGTTTGAGCATTATACATTAAAGAATAAGAATTACTTTACACTTTTGGCAGCTTGCAAAAAGATGATATTGTCAATAGTTGAAGTCACACCCCTATAGATATAGTAGTCAAGATAATAGGATATATAAACGACAAACATTCATCATGAGATATCAATAAACTTACAGCTTATGAATTCTTGAAATAATAAACTCCAAAATTCCTTAAGATCAAAGCTAGATTGGATTATGAGAAATCTAAGTCCTGTCAACAAGTATTGCATAGTCTATCTTGAGCCTATTTTTCAACTAGCGAATTATCATGCTTTGAATCTATTAGTAATTTGGATAATGAGGATGGTTTAGACAATTTTATTAATGATATAAGGAAACGTGGTATGTGGATATAGTTTAATATAAATTTTGTGTTCTTATATTTGCATTGTTTAAATCCATGAAAAATACTATTTATTATTCTATAATTAGTCCGTTGTCGACACAACAATGTGGGAATAATTGTTGAACTAACTAACGACAAGTCTGAGTGATTGGTGAAATCTTGGATATAAAGGAAGTTGTCCGCCAAAACCATAGATATTCAATAATATGAAATAAGGACTTTCCTCCAACTACCAAATCATCACATTAATAGTATCGACGTCATAATAGTAGAATCTTGAAGTTTGATTTTAATTTACTAAATTCCTTAGACTCGAGATGCAATATGGGCTCTTTGACATGATGTAGGATGATCTTCATGATCTATTTAAGTTATCCTGAAAAAAGGTAGCTAATAAGGGTTATTTTCAAAAATGATTTTTGAAGCATTCGTGCAAGTGCGCAGATTCTATCTGACACAGACCTGCACAACAGTATTTCGCTCAACATAGAAATGACGAGTGTTTTACTCCAACGAAAGCTTTTAATAAGTGTCACTCCATGCTACCAACAATGTTCGCGTCCCTCTATCATTAGGTTTAGTTGATGATCACAACACTCTCCAAAGATTTGAGCACTATAACTCTGTCTACAGCCTCGGAGCTGATTCTTTATTAACATTGAGCGCTCTTGAGAACATCTCATCACCACACACAACTAGCTCATCAGTGTACCATAGATCTGTAACGTCGCAGAGTGCGACATTTCTAGGTCATCTTTATGCGTGCACTGAGTACTACAGATCGACTGTCGTAAGTAGCAGTAAAATCTACGAGTAACATCACGCAAGACATCTACAGTAGAGCAATTGAGTGCTTACTAAGAACTCACCACTGCGTCTTCCTTATCAGGTTTAAAAGACTCTCGAGAGCCAACGTACACGAGTAGTCACACATGATAGAATAGAGAGTATAAAATACACATTCTCTGCTACATCTATTCTTCAAAACATCAATACACCGAAGTTGATACACGATAGAAACGCAACACGAACTCACTCATCTATAGAATAGTTCCCGGTCGTTTATCCCCAACGAGGCTACTGGAGAATCGATACAGTCAAAAGATGGAGTGTGAATGAAGAAATGATGTGAGAGTGCGGAAAGTTAAATTAAACAATAACAAACAAAACGTTTAAGAAAAACCTAAAATTATGAAATTAAAACTTAGAAAAAAACCGAGAGCACGAATCCCGAACAAAGGGGCTAAAACCTAATAAAACTCAAAATTAACCCTATGAAGAAATTTTCACTTCTAAACTACTCAGGAACTTAAGAACGAAGAATGAAAAAAGATTAGCACCGAAAAAAACGGAGGTCCGTTTGACCCAAAAACGAGTCAAGCAAACCCGCAGACCCCGAACACGTTCTTTAAAAAGCAAAAGTTATAAAAACGACCCTACGAAAATTTTTTATATTTTTCCTACAACTAATATGACTAAAGAAAATCTTCTAAAAAAGAAAAATAATTTTTTGATAATTTTTCGTATTTTTTATGAATTTTTTAAAACATTAACTAATTTACATTATAAAAATATTAAATGACTTTTTAAAATCTGAAAATTTTTACTAAAAAAACTAGATTACTATATACTACCTACAAAAAATGAGAAACTAAAAAAGGTGCTTATAAAAAAGCCCGCAAATAAGCTATAAACATGCTTATAGCTTTAAAGCCAAAAACGTGTTTAAGTACTAATGCCCGTTGGACTCTAACGTAAAAGTCCCAAGGGCGCAGCTGTAAGAGTGGTATATAAAAGGGGATGTATCGAGGTAAACCACGGGTTCGAGTCCTGCTCACCCAGGGTACCCCATTTTGTATCCCCTTTTTTTTAGAAAAAACTTTGTGAAACAAAGTTTAACTCGATGAGCTTAAACAATTGTTCAAACCTCCAAGTTTTTGTTAAAGCCTTATAATAAGCTCAAAACACTTTTAAAAACAGACAGAAGTTAAAATGAGCTTAATGGCTTAACTAAACTAGCTAAGTTTTGGACACTTTTGAGGAAATTTAAGCAAACTAACCTTATGACAAAAAAAAGCCTAAAAGAATAAACTAACTATCCTAAATAAGCACTAAAAGGCCTAAAAACTAAAGCCTAAATAAGCTGGAAAAGGGCTTAAATGGCAAGAAACTTAAACTTAGCTTAAAAGTAAAAAAACAAGCTAACTCTTCGATGGCTGTTAACACTTAAATAAGCAAAGGAAATGGTAACAAAAGCAAAACAACTTAACACACTAACCTAAAAAAGCCACTAGGAACTATAAAAAGCAATTTAGTGTTAAGCACAATAAGCCAAAAAGTGGCTTAATGCCTCAACAGTAACTAACTAAGATTAGTACTAGTTGGTGTATAATTTAAGCTTAAGGGACAAAAACGTGCTTAAAAATAACCATCAGAGTGGCTTTTTAGGCCTTGAAAGTTGCAGGAATTTAACAAAGTAGCTTTATGGGCTCTAAAATAAGGCCAAAACCTAAGGCTTAATTCCCTAAAAACTAAAAAAAAAAAAGGGCTTAAAAGTGCACCCCCATAGCACCAGTGGAAAAAAAAGCTAAAGACAAGGGATATAATTTGACAGCTTATTTTAAGCTGTCCAATAAGCTTAAAATGAAAAACCAAATGAAAACAGATGAAAAAAGGACTAAGGTGAGCTTATTCTCAAGATCTAGCTCTAAAATCATGAAAACATGCTGAAATTTTGAGATGGAAAAAGGGGCTTTTTTTTGCTAAAAAAATTTGGACACTTACCTTGTTGACGAAACAAAGCTTTGACTCAAAGAGTCTAGTGACACAAAGCTTTTGTTACTTCCTTGTTTAGACATCACAATGCCTCTTTTTAAAACTAAAACTCACAATTACCAGACTTATGATATAAGCTCTTTTGAACTTTCCACAAAGGTCACATTTTTAAGTAGACACCTGTAAAAACCTTGAAAAACATTTTTCAAACTTAAAATACTTATAAAAAACAGCCTAAACAAGTCTTAATACTTGAGCTAAATTTAACTTAATGACCCCGAACCCATAACCAAAACTTGTTTTGACTCATTTTTTACCTCTTAACCCAAACACACCCTTTAAATCCTGTCAAAGGACTTTTAAGCTAATTAAAAGTGAATTAAGCCATTGATATTGAAGAAAGGTATTAAATAAAATTTTAAAAAGACTAATTCTACTTAAGCAAAATTGAACAGTAAAAAGATAAAAAGCTAAAAAATAAGCACTTAAAAAGACAATAAGCTAGTGACAGTTTAAGCTATCTTTGACAGTTTTTTTTAAGCAAATTGCATACAATGAAATGAAAGGTAACTAGAAAACAAACTTAAGCATTAATGAACACAATTAAGCATACAAGACATAAATAAGCTAATGCTACAGTAATAAGCAAAATTTAACAAGAAATGTACCTTTAACCCTTGCTCAAAACAGGGTTCTTGGAATCTTGGAAACCTATTAAGCTCTAAAATTCCTACCCACAGCTTATAAATAAGCTTAAACTAAGCAAAACCAATAAGCCTTCCAAAATTGCTCATTCATCCTTTCTTGCTTAATCCAAACAGTACCTTGTCCCTTTCTTTTTTTTTTTGAATTTTTTTCTTTCAAGTTTTTTTTTAAAGAGAACGTTAAAAAATGGCTTATTACTTGAAATCTTAAAAGTATTAGAGAGATGATTGAAGCTTAGGAACACAAATAAAAACTTAACTTAATTTTCATTAAAGAATGTGAAATCCAATTACATAAAAGAATTTTCATTAAAATTGTGAAATACAAGTACATGAAAAACTTTAAACTTAAAAACACTAAAAACTACTTTAAAACTACTCTTTTACTACTCTTCTGGGACTATGGCTTTACAATGCTTTATATAGGAAAAAACGACTAGGTCTTTTGCTCTTTGTCTTCATCCAGTTGTGCTTGTTTGTAGACACAAATGTGAAGTGTGCTTGTTGTGAGTGTGCAAAGAACAAGCAAATCCTGGCCCTCCATTTTTCTTGGTGCTTGTTCGGATCATCTAAACCGTCGAAATAAGCTTGGGGAGTTGTGGGATTGCCAACTTGGCAATCTTACAGCTGGGAAAGCTTAGTGGAGGGGGAGGGAAAGGTTTATCCATGGTGGAATTGGGGTTATGGGATAAAAGGGAGGAAGATGACCCGTGAGTTGTGTTGGGGGGAAAAAGGGGCGGGAAAATTCGTTTGGGTATAACAGGCAAAGGTTTAGGGAATTGGCACATTTGGTCCTTCATGGTTATAAGGAGTGTTGCAAGGTTGGTCCTTGTGTTATCAAAGGGTTTGAGGACTTGGCAAATTAACCCCTTGAGGGTTATACAAGCAATTACAGTACACGTCCTTGTTAGTATAAGTTCATGCCTTTGGCAGTTTTGCCCCTTGTGGTTTAACTTTGCCAAATTGGCAGAATGGGCCCTTCTCTTTCTTTTCTTCTTTCTCCTCTTTAAATAAGTTTAGGGACTTAACAAGTTTAGTCCCTAAACTTGTTTTTCTTGACTTTTTGGCTTCGGGTTTGTCGGGGTTGACTTGGGTTGACTTTTTGACACTTGGGCTTGGACTTGACTGTGTCTTTTCCACGCTTTTCCATTCCGTGTCCGGTTTTGTCGTTTTGGCTTCGTTTTTCGTCCTTTTCTTAGATATCCGTTCCTGCACAACACAATTAGCAAAACAAGCATATATTTGGCATTTTAAGTCCGTTTTTGGTTATTTTAGCTCGTTTTTAAAGGTAAAAGGTATGTGTAATTAAACACATACCAAAATCCCCCATACTAAGGTATTGCCGTGTCCTCACGCAATGTTATGAAGTAAACATTTACGAAAACTAAGAATCTCAATCCCCCTCGACTAATAACCTCGAAAAGTAGCTAAGTGTTC
>BQNB010006240.1:0-98399 GCA_026074375.1 Tanacetum coccineum | reverse complement strand
ACTTTATTCAATGATTATAAAACATCGTTTATTTGTGGGGCTTGATATATTGAGCTTAATTTTCTACAATTTGTTGGTTTAGGCTATGTTTGGCGACACATAGCAGTAGGGTAAGCAGTAAGAAGTATCAGTAGCTTTTGTTTAAAAAAAATTGGTAACGTAGCTGTAACCATAATTATAAAGTGTAAAAAAAGAAAATGTTTACCGTTTGTCGCTTCTTCAGGAAGCATTTAAGATTGGAATTTTGCAAACGCTTATTGAGGTGTTGCCAAACAAGCAAATGCTTACCACTTGTCGCTCCTAAACGCTTTAAAAATCTTGTTGTCGGACTTGATCTTAAAAGTAGAAACATATGAGGGACAAAATTGATCTTAATGACTACCGTCCCATCAGTTTAATTGGAAGCCTTTACAAAGTCGTTACTAAGATCCTAGCTTCTCGGCTTTCCTTGGTTATTTCGGATCTCATCTCAGATGTTTAGACTGCATTCCTTCCTAATAGACAGATTCTCGATGGTCCTTTTATTATGCAAACTTAAAAAGCAACAAGCCATGATTTTTAAAGTCGATTTCGCCAAGGCTTATGATTCTGTTAGATGGGATTATCTTGATGATGTTCTCATCTCTTTTGGATTCGGTCCTAAATGGCGTTCATGGATTCGTGGAAGTCTGTCTTCAGGGAAGGCCTCTATTTTAGTTAACGGGAGTCCGACTACTGAATTTCATTTATACCGAGGCTTGAAACAGGGGGACCCCTTAGCTCCCTTTTTGTTTTTACTCATTATGGAGTCTCTCCACTTATCATTTTCCCGGGCAGTTGAAGCAGGAATTTTCAAAGGATACAAGATTGACCCTTCTACTACGTTGTCTCATTTATTCTACGCCGACGACGCGGTATTTATTGGTGAGTGGTCTCATTCTAACTTAAAGGGTATCATGAATATTCTTCGATGCTTCTCCTTACTTTCTGGTATGTCAATAAATATTCAGAAGAGTCATCTTCTTGGTGTCGGTATCCCAGATAATTGTGTGGCTGAAGCTGCTAAGTCTATTGGTTGTTTGATAATGAAAGCTCCTTTTAAATACTTGGGTATTTTAGTAGGAGATAATATGTCTTCTAAAAAGGCTTGGGACGAGACGATTAATAAGATGAAGAAGAGGTTGTCTAGGTGGAAACTTAATACCTTATCTGTCGGGGGTCGTCTTACCCTTCTTAAATCGGTTCTTGGCTCCACTCCTATCTACAACATGTCGATTTTCAAGGTTCCCAAATCTGTTCTTAATTATATGGAGAGTCTGCGTAGGAATTTTTTTAATGGCTTTCAAGAGGGTGATAGAAAGATTGCTTGGGTCAAATGGTCTAAGGTGCTTGCTTCTAAGAAATTCGGAGGGTTGGGAGTTTCTAGTTTCTTCGCTCTCAATCGGGCTCTTCTTTTCAAGTGGGTATGGCGCTACCTTTCTCATGATAACTCCTTATGGTTCCGAATTATATCAGCTTTACATGGCTTGAATGGTCATGTTCTTTCTGCTGCTTTCAATTCGACATGGAGCTCCATCATAACAGAAGTTAACTCCCTTAAAGTCAAAGGTGTCGATCTCATTTCTCATTGTAAGATTCGTGTGGGAAAAGGTACAGGTACAAGCTTTTGGAAAGATCTTTGGATTGGCGATAATCTTCTCAAGCTTTCTTTTCCTCGTTTGTTTGCTCTTGAAGAGAATAAAGACATATCGGTTGCTGATAAGATGAATACGTCTATCTCCTCTTCTTTTCGTCGTCATGTCCGAGGAGGTGTAGAGTCACAACAACTTGATCAGCTTTCGTTATTACTTGATACGGTTATTTTATCTAATATGGATGACAGATGGTTTTGGGACTTAAATGGCGATGGTGTTTTTCAAGTCAAGGATGTTCGATCTATGTTGGATGAGGCTTTTCTCCCTAAAATGGAAGTTCCTACTCGATGGATTAAAAGTATTCCGATTAAGGTAAACGTTTTTGCTTGGAAACTTTATCTCGATCGTTTACCTACTAGATCGAATTTGTCTCGTAGAAATGTCTCGCTTCCGTCTTTGGCTTGTCCTCTTTGTGATCACGTGCTCGAGGATTCGTCCCATTTATTCTTCGGTTGCTCTGTGGCGAAAGATATTCAGAAGTTAATTTGTAGATGGTGGAATTTGGATGTTCATCCTTATGAGTCGTACGAAGATTGGCTCTCTTGGTTCAATTCTATCCGTTTAGGTTCTAAGACGAAAGAGGTGTTGGAAGGCGTGTTTTACGTTTCTTGGTGGAGCCTTTGGAACTTCAGAAACCAATTCCTTTTTGCGTCTCCTATCCCCCGAAAAGATGCTATTTTCGACAATATTGTTTTACGCTCTTTTTATTGGTGTGTAGCTAGATGTAATAGAACTTTGAATTGGGTTAGTTGGCTTCAACACCCTTTTTTGATTCCTTTGTAATTTTCTAGCTTCTTGCTAGTGGTTCTAATAAAGTCGCCGTTCAAAAAAAACATTACGAGAAAAGTGTTCGATTAAATTGGCACGAAAGTCTTGATGCTCTTGTGACGATTTGATGTATCTGATAACTCTATGTCTTTGTTCATCAGATTGTAATAGGTCATCCGGTTGATGTGCTTCCTCCAGATACCAGTTGGTAGATATCGCCTCCTTATAGTCTTTTATAATCATATTATGTAATATGATGCATGTATATACATCATATTCCTGATTATTTTTTCTTTAATATACGATCGTGCGGGATTGACTAATATAACTCATTTCTTCTTTAGAACACCAAATGCTCGTTCCACATCTTTCCTTGCCCCTTCATGCATTCGTTTATACCGTAATCGCTTGTGGTCATCCTCGGTCAATTTTAAAACCGACTTAACAAATAGCACTCATTTTGGATATATCCCGTCACAAAGATAATATCTCCAAAGGTAAGTTACGGCGTTAGCCACAAACGGAATCGCTGGTGCTATTCTTTGTTTGAGATTGTTGAGTAAAGGGGAATGATGTATAACGTTTATCCGTTGTTCGACTTAGAAACACTAAAGAAAGAATGCCATATCCATAAGTCTTGTGACGCAACAGCCTCCAGCAAAATGAATGAATTCGAATCATGATCACGTAAACAATATTGCCTTTTACATGCTTGAGGATAACCAAACCACTCCTAATCTATACAATCAAGACTTCCTAGCATTTTTAAAAACCCTTGCTTTTGTTTGTGAAAAGCGTATAGGCTTTTCAATGTCAGTGATAGTGTGTCTTCGCATATACTCTGGTCCAAAAATCTCAATAATATATGTACAAAAATGTTCAAGAGATACACGAGAAGTAGCTTCGCCCATCTGCAAATATTCATCAAGGGCGTCAGGAACAGTACCGTTTGTCAATTGACGAATTGTGAAGGCGCACTTCAACAACAGGGAAATGACTACTCTTCCGGTACAATCTTTTTTCTCACGAAAGTATGCACAATGAATAGTTACTTCTTCAACTATACTTGTGAACTTTCGACTCATTCGGAACCTCTCCTTGAAACGTGATGCCCAGAAAACAGCAGAATGATCACTAAACTTAGCTGTGCGACTATCGATCATGGAGCACCATCATGGTTTGATTTTGTGTTGGTTCTATTTGTTGTTTTGGTTTGGTAGACCTATAAAAATGACAATGCTATGCTTATTAATTCAAGTTACGATGGAAACTTCTTCTTCTGCATATAAATCTTTTCTAATGTTCTGGGAGCTTTAATTGCTTCATATTTCATATCCATTAGTGTTTTGTTTGTGATTTTGTCATTTGTTGTGAGATTATAGTTTGTTTTTATGTAAATGGAATGAGAAGTAGAAGAGTATTACGTAATTGTTATTAAAAAAATATTGAGTTTATAGGGTATTTTAAGTATATAAAATGGTTATTGGTAAGTTCATTTTTTTTTGTAGTTTATGATGTAGTATAGTTCATGGGTTCCAGTTTCTCACAAAACCTTAAAAGTAGTTCGCTAACTCTATCGGCCAATGCCTCAACAAAACCGTTTTTCTGGGTTTATGATTTATGTTAACCTTTCCCGTTTGGCCTATAATCGCGAAGTATTGTCCTTCAGCGAAGGCCATAGTTAGATGCTGTAAAAAAAAAATGTTTTATTTTTGATATATGGGTCTTAGTTCTTGCGCCGGACTCCTTTTACGCTAATTATTTTTCTTTTTATTCGTTAGCTAGTTTTCTTGATTTAATCCTCGCGCATGGGGGGGGGAGGTGGTTCTCCTATGGCCGTTAGGGAGGGTGGGCGGTGGACCAAACACCCTCACCGGAGCCTCACGATGCCATTGTGAGACCGATACGGGCAGCCTTATATGTCCATCACATTACAAGAGGCTATGACTCTCCTGCAATTTGTAGTGCCCAAAATCGAAAGCAATGTATGATACTCGGATATCTTTCTTTGAATAATAGGATGATGCAAGTAGTGCTCTAAAGTACTTCATTTTCATGGTCAATTTTACCACTCTACACTTACAAACAAATTTTTTGTTATATTTGCAGTCACCTTAATAGACCATCAACCTACACATATTTAAGCAAGGAAAACTACTTTGGCAAGGTGTGACTAGTTTGATTATAATACAAAAAAGATAGATAATCAATATTGGTAAACCTTTGTGCCCCTTTCTATTTTATTTTATTGGACAAAATCAAGATAGATTTTTTATGGTTTTTTGTTGTGGTATTTTTCTTCTTTTATATTTTAACTTGTCAATCATTATAGTTTATGTTTTTTTATTTTTTTTGAATCGGTTTTACCCATTTTATTAACAGAACAAAACAGTTTTTTATGGTTTTCTGCTGGGTATTTTTTGTGTTTTACTAGTCATGACTTATAAAATTTATATTTTTTGTTCCGTATTTTCTATTTCACAGTTTTATAATAAGCAAGGATATAATATGTTAAGTGTAAATATCATCTCCCATTCTGAAAGAAATAAAAAGCAAAACAAACTTTACGTATTAGCTGACTTATTTTAAATTTTTAAGCTCTAATAAACTCTAGATAGCCTTGTATGGTGTAATGTCAAACTAGGATGGTTTCTATGCCGTGCTTCGGACACGGCCCATGAGGTTTTTTGTATAAGGTTTTCCGTGTGTTAATTAAAAAATTAGAAGTTAAGAAACTTTGAAGCTGATTAATTGAAATATCTATGTAACATGAGTGCCACAAATTATTTTATAGGTATAATTGTTTTCTTTGCCTAATTTGAAAATTTTCAAAATTTGTAATGATTAGTTTAGGTTTATTCTCTCCGTTTTAATTTATTTGTCATTTTTTAACGTTTTAAAAGCTTTCTTTTTCTGTTTTGACCTTAACTATTTTGTGTTTGTTATTTAATACTTGATGCAAAATATGTGTATGCATTAAGTTTTAAATACATTTTCATTGATATAATTTTTATCAAATATTATATAAAAAAATAAAAATATTAAAGGTTCATTTTGCAAAAAAAAAGACTTTAAAAAATACTACGTAAATAAATAAATTGAGACGGAGAGACTATAAGACTTTTATCAGTCACCGCAAAAAACACCCCCTCAACGGACACATCAGCGTCATATCAGCTTTATCTCTCCAATTTTTCATCCTCACTCCCTCTCACAATTCACCCTTAGAGCGTACGGTGTCATAACGCCGTTGGGGCTAGTTCCAACGTCGTTTCCGGCGTTATGACACCGGGATGTGAAAGAGGGGAACGCCGTTGGGGGCCACGTTAACACAGTCACACCATAACGCCGGCGATTTTCTTTTTTTTTATTTTTGCTCGTTTTAAATTAGTTTTTGTGTGTGTAGATTGTGTGTGTAGTTTGTGTGTTCACGTGAAGAAGAAGACATAAGGTGGGTTCTTGTGTTTTTTTTGTGTTTTTTTGAAACTTATACTAAATAATGTTTTTTGATTTTTTAATTTTAATTTAAAAAATAAAAAATTAGTTTTAAAATTGTGAATGAAATGAATTTATCTAGTTTTAAAATTGTGGAGAAAAAAATTAATGGGGCCCAAAAAGTGGTGTTATTTTGATGTTATGATTACAGAGGTTTTTTTTTGTGTTGGTGTTATGGTGTTATAGCTGACGTGACAGTATTTTTTGGTGTTATGGTGTTATGACACATGTGGCTCTTATCAGTCACAAGAACCCTCACCGAGCATACCTTTTAATTAAATACCAATTTTATACAAATATACCCCACAAAATATCTCACAAAGCAATTAAGGGGGTGTTTGGGATTGCTTATTCAAAATAGATTATTCGTTTTGAAAACGAATAATCAAATAATCAGTGTTACTAAACGGGGTTTTATAAAATATAGTGTAGCATCTTTTGCCGATTCATGGCTATTTGCTATTCGCAATAATAATCAGCAGTTATCGAGTGAGTGTTTTTAAGTGGTTTGGCAAAATCAAATTATTCAAAAGCTTACAGTGTATAAATTATACTTATAATGTCAACTATCATTACATGAATAAAGCATGATGAAAAGTCAAAAACTAAACGTTATGGCTGCATGGGAAAAAGGACACACAAAAGTAAACAGTATTGATAAGCACTAATAGTATTTAATCAGAGAAAAAAAGAATATCACGTTTTCAAAAAGCATGAGATGTGCTGCTGCTACAAAACGTCATTTTGAAAGTACTATAACGCAGTTAATTGATTTTTCAACTTTGTTTGCCAAACACAAAAAGATGATTATTTGCGTTTTAAAAACGCAATAATCAAATAATTTGCATACAAACGCAAATACAAACACCCCCTAAGTAAACAAAAGCTTCACAATACCCGAAAAGCATCTCGCTCAACATCGTGAGCAAAATTGAACCTTCCTTCAGCGTGAGTGTGAACTGATCCCTATGGCGTTTAAATGCTACGTAATCACTCATGGGTTACAGCTAAGGATGATTTAAGTGAAGTTATGGTGATTTGGTTTAACCTCATGGGAGGTGCGGTATTTGATTTATATATGGTGAGCAGTCTCACAAACCCAACTACACTTTTATCTTTTGCATGATTTATGGGAAGTCACGAGTGAGATGCTCCTCACTGGACAAATCGTGAGCCCCTCACCATGTTGATAAATGCAGCCTAAGCAACATGTATTACTCGTATAGCGGCCGGTTACTCTCAACATCACACGACAAATTGTCTTTTGAAAAAGAAAATATAAAGTTCTAATTTTTTTTTTTTTGATTTTCTTTTTTAGTTTAATTGTCTACCTTAGTTTGTATTCCAAATAAGGTAATTTGATTTCACATTATGCGCGCGTAGACCCCATGCTTGCCCTCCTTTTCCTTTTGCATGCAACATTGACTAACATGTCAAAATGTCTTGTAAGATGGTTTGTTTTCCATTACAATAGTTTAACAATACACACGTAGCTATACTATTCCCTTTTGACTAACTCACCCCACTCACTTTTTTTTTGAACGAACCCCACTCACTCACTTCTCACTTTTTCAAGAAATATGTGAGAAAGATCTTCACCACCATATCTTGTTCCACTTTTTCTTTCAGTCTTCTTCATCAACAGTTTACTTTTCTGTTTCTATCATACGAGTATAATTTATCACTATATCTGCATTTAGGGCCCGTTTGGTTAAGGATTATTAAGAAATTGAAATTAGATTCAAATTCCAAATCGTGTTTGGTTGAAAAACGGATGAAATTGAAAGTGTTACGGAAATTACCTATGGAATCTTAAACATTCCCCTTATAATAAGATATTAACAATCTTTCCATCACTTTGCATAAGGAATGTTTAATTAATTAGTATAAGGAATGTTTAAACTTTTACTTTTTTTAAACTTTTAAATTTTTTTAAAAACTTTTATAACGTAAAGTTTTTTTAAAAAGCAAATCTTTTTTAAAAAAAGTAAATTTTTACTTGGTAAATTTAAAAAGCAAATCTTAAACACTAGTCACCGAGCTCCTTTCACTTGGCGGAGAAGCCTTCACAACGTGGTACAGCTTCTATAGGTTACAATGATGATCACCGAATGTCACACACAGAGAATCGATAATAACACACATACACTTGATGTGCAACTAGAATGCTACAACAAATAAATCACAGCAAAGATAGATCTCTTGAATGAAGGTAGATGATATCAAGATCAATACACTTTTGAAGGGAGTGCTTTTTGGCAACTTTTTAAAAGTTATTGGGGCCTTTTGCCCATAATTATTATTGAATGGGCGCTTATGGGCAACATGTTAAATCACCAAATGGACGACTTATGGGCGCAAGTAAAAACACTAAATGGGCGCTATATGGGCACATGTTAAAACACTAAATGTACTCGGGGGTCTTGTCTATTTTTTTAATAGTTCTTTTTGCCCCGTCATCTTTTCAGCTTTCAAACAGTTATTAATATCTTTGATTTATATGTGTTTGTAAGTTTCGTCATGGTTTTTTTACTTTTTCTCCGTTTTTTACGATTTAGCTCATTGCATATACTTTGGTCCAAAAATCTCAATAATAGATGTACAAAAATGTTCAAGAGATATACGAGAAGTAGCTTCGCCCATCTGCAAATATTCATCAAGGGCGTTAGGAACAGTACCGTTTGTCAATTGACGAATTATGGAGGTGCACTTCAACAACAGGGAAATGCCTACTCTTCCGGTACAATCTTTTTTCTCACGAAAGTATGCACAATGAATAGGTACTTCTTCAACTATACTTGTGAACTTTCGACTCATTCGGAACCTCTCCTTGAAACGTGATGCCAGAAACATCAGATGCTCACTAAAATATGCTTCGACTAACGATCATGAGCACCATCATGGTTTTGATTTTGTGTTGGTTCTCTTCTGTTGTTTTGGTTATGGTAGACCAATAAAAATGACAATGCTCTGCTAAAAAAATTCAAGTTACGATGGACAACTTCTTCTTCTGCATATAAATCTTCAACGTCTGGGAGCATTATTGCTTCATAATTCATATCCATAATAGGTTTTGTTTGAGCTGTGTGAGATTAAGTTTGAATTTATGTAAAGAATGAGAAGTAGAAAGTATAACGTGAAATTGTAATTAAAAATATTGAGTTTATAGGGTATTTTTAAGTATATAAAATGGTAATGGGTAAAGTTCATTTTTATTATTATTATATGATATATTATCGTTCAAGGGTCCCACGTTTCTCACAAAACCATAAAAGTATTTCGCTCACCACTCACCGTTGTTAGCTGTTTTTTATTAACCTCGCGCATGAGGTGGTTATGGCGTAGGGAGGGTGGCGCGTGACCAAACACCCTCACCGGAGCCTCACGATGCCATTGTGAGACCGATACGGGCAGCCTTATATGTCCATCACATTACAAGAGGCTATGACTCTCCTGCAATTTGTAGTGCCCAAAATCGAAAGCAATAAACTACTCGGATATCTTTCTGTGAATAATAGGATGATGCAAGTAGCTGACGATAAAGTCTCATTTTCATGAGTCAAAACATGTTATTTACCAACTCTACACTTACCAAACAAATTTTTTGTTATATTTGCAGTCACCTTAATAGACCATCAACCTACACATATTTAAGCAAGGAAAACTACTTTGGCAAGATATGACTAGTTTGATTATAATACAAAAAAGATAGATAATCAATATTGTTAAACCTTTTGCCCCTTTCTATTTATTTTATTGACAAAATCAGATAGATTTTTATGGTTTTTTGTTTTGTATTTTTCTTCTTTTACTATTTTTAACTTGTCAAACATTATAGTTTATGTTTTTTATTTTTTTAGCGGTTTTACCCATTTTATTAACAGAACAAAACAATTTTTTATGGTTTTCTGCTGCGTATTTTTTTTGTTTTACTTGTCATGACTTATCAAATTTATATTTTTTGTTCCGTATTTTCTATTTCACAGTTTCATAATAAACAAGGATATAATATGTTAAGCGTAAATATCATCTCCCATTCAGAAAGAAATAAAAAGCAAAACAAACTTTACGTATTAGCTGACTTATTTTATAATTTTAAGCTCTAATAAACTCTAGAAGCTTTATGGTTATGTCAATATAAAGAAATTGATGTAAATGAAAATGAAAATGACTTGTATTATAATTCAAGTTCGAGGATTGTAGGTTTTGATTTTTTCATTAATTTTTTTGTAGAAGCTTTTTAGTCTCGTTGAAAAATAGAACGGTTTGGTTTAATTTCTAGAATGCCGTAAAAATATTTCAAAGGTTGATAAATGAATAACGAATTGCATGGATTAAACTTCCACACATGCATGTTTTTTCAAATCGTAAAACCACCAAATTGCAGTTTCTTAGAGGTAATGGAGCCTTCCATGTCTCCCCTCGTTACCAATAAATATTTTGTATACTAGGTTCGTAACTTGTGCGTTGCCGCGGAGTGTGCGGGACTACTTTCGCAATGATCGATAACGCCAATTACTATTTGTCGGTCGTTAGGACTCACCTTGCAATGAACCGATAACTCAAAGACTATCTTCGTAAACAATTTAAAAATATATATTAAACTTCAGTATTTTTTTATAAAATCGTTCGCATGTCAGAAGCATTGCAATATTGAGCTCGTTTCATTCGTAATTCGCCGATCTTTTCAATGACATTTTTGACTAATGAATCGCTAAATATGCGTTACATATTTGATAAATAAAGTTTGTTATATAAAAAGTCGTAAATAGGTAAAAGTTGAAGGTCGGTTTTTAACTTTTAGCAAACTTGAAGGTGCGCAAACTTGAAGGTGCGCAAACTTGAGGGTGCGTTTTGTAAATATTTTAAATATATATATTAAACTTCAACATTTTTTATAAAATCGTGCGCATGTCAGAAGCGTTGCAATATTGGGCTCGTTTTGTTCGCAAATCAATGATCTTTTCGATGACATTTTTTCCAAATGAATCGATAGATATGCGTTACATATTTGATAAATAAAGTTTATTATATAAAAAAGTCGTAAATATGTAAAAGTTGAAGGTCAATTTTGTAACTTTTAACAAACTTGAGAGTGCGTTTTGTAAAAAAAAATTAATCGTGAATCGTGAACTTTTTTTTTAATATTATTCTACTATTCATATGAATAGTCCTGGTGTTTAATATATAAGTTATATAATATAAAATTTATAAAAATAAAAGAATATAAAAGGAAAGAGTATGATACGTCGAGTTCGTTAGAAGCAGGAAGGGCAAAGCGGGTTTCTGTGGCGTCAAAGTGGCATAAGGACTTCGTCATGGGATAGGATAACTATAACCATACTTTATCTTTATCTTTATCTTTATTTTTATGTTGTTAGGATATGTTTGAGTCGTGTTAGGATTTATGTCAAAGTCATTTTAGGATATGTGTTCGTGTTTATGTGGGATTATCCCATACGTGTCTATTTAAGCCATTGCGATTAATGAAAGAATCAAGTTTTAGTCAAATCAAATATCTGTTCTTCTTCTCTATTTTCTTAGGAGCTTGCACACGCTAAAAGATGTACTATCCGATCGATAGTTCCTAACTGGGTCGTATCAATCGGTGTTTCATTGCTTTCTTTCATCATGGACAAGAACACAATCCGTTTATTGCTCAAAGATCAGTCGGACGCCTTTACGGCTTGACTTATAGCTATACAGTCCGAACTCGAAGAAACTTAGAATCTGTTACAAGTGCGCCATGGGGTGGCGACAATCCTGGAACAGCGTTACCGCGAGCCATGCGCTTAGATGTTCCTAAATTTAATGGCACTGAACCGGACAGTTAGATTTTTTCGATTACAAAATATTTTGCCTTGTTGAATACTTCAGTCGACCAACGACTGAAGGTTGTGAGCTTCAATCTTGAGGGAGATGCGGCTGAATGGTTTCGTTGGATGACGCGTAACAAACTTATCACCTATTAGGACGGATTGTTGAGAGTGTGCGTAATCGATTTGGGCCCTCTAAGTATGAAGATCCGTATGGTACGTTGTTAAAAACTCAAAGCTATTGCAAACGGGTACGGTGGCACAGTATCAGGGTGAGTTTGAAAAACTCATGAATCGTGTGACGGATATCTCAGAGGCTCTGCTTATCTCGTTTCATATATCTGACCTTAAACCAAATCTTCAACGTGAGTTGCTCGTTGCTAAGCCAACAGCGCTTGGGGAGGTTTTTGAATTTGAACATGTGACGGAGGCAAGATTGGTGGATCAGCAGTCCGGAACGGTTCTCACCACAATTGCGACGTCAAACATGGGTCAGCCCAGGCAGGCTACCCCATGTTTTTCAGGCCTTAAACCTGACGTGGGTAAACCACCATTGTTACCAGACCCGACGACAATTTCGCCCAACGCGGCTAACAAACCGCTTGCTATCAAGTAGATATCATATGCGGAACGTCGGGAACGCCTCAACAAAGGATTATGTTTTAATTACAATAACAAGTGGGTGCGGGGTCATAAATTCCCGAGGAAGTTTTTGTTGTTAATGGTCAAAGACGGCGACGATACGGGACAAGATATGGAAGCTGATGCAATGGACGTCGTGGAAAGCGGTGATATATCCATATTTAACTCATTGATTAGGGACGGAAGTCCTCGCTCTCTCCAACTATGAGGAACGATAGGATCAGGTGATGTGCATGTTCTTATTGATAATAGGAGTACCCATAATTTTGTCCAACCAGATATAGTGGAAAGAATGTGTTTGCCTGTCCAAATGACCAAGGCTTTCAAGGTTTATATTGGGAGTGAGGAATTTTTGTTGTGTGAAAATGTGTGTTCGCAGACTACGCTTAGCATGCAAGGGCTAACTATGGAGGTTGATATTTATGTCTTACCGATGAAGGGCCCTGCCTTGGTTTTAGGAATCCAATGGATGCAGAAGCTCGGGAAGGTAACTCACGACTATGCTCAACAGACCATGAAATTCACCCTAGTCAATACTAAGTACTCCTTGCAAAGAGATGAGTTGTTACAAATGAAGAAAATTAGCCTCCATCGTATGCAATCCCTACGAGAGACTGAGGATGTCTATGGTGTGTACGAGTTTCATAGCCTACCAATGGAGGCCGAGGGAGTCGCAATTGCACCTAAGGTCGCGAAGCCTGTTCATCCTAAGCTAGAGCAGCTCCTGACTCGATTCGACTCGTTATTTCAGGTACCCACTACTTTGCCACCCCATCGTTGATTGACCATCGAACTCATTTACTTCCTAATACCAAACCAGTTAATGTTCGACCGTATCGCTACCCTCACTATCAAAAGGGGGAAATGGAAAAACTAGTCAATGAGATATTAGACCAAGGAATTATTCGGTTTAGTCAGAGTCCCTTCTCGTCCCTAGTGTTACTTGTTAAAAAGAAAGATGAGAGTTACCGTTTTTGTGTAGACTATCAGGCTTTGAATGCGGTCACGGTTAAGGATTAATTTCCCATTCCAACCGCTGATGAAATGTTCGACGAACTTGGCGGGGCGGTTATCTTTACTAAACTTGATCTACGGGCAGGGTATCATCAGATTTGGGTTCACGAGTGTGGCATCTATAAAACCGCGTTTAGAACACATGATGGGCACTATGAATTTTTGGTTATGCCGTTTGGTCTTACCAACGCGCCCTGTACATTTCAAGCTACTATGAACCGGTTGTTTTCGCCTTATTTACATAAATTCGTAATTTTTTTCTTTGATGACATCTTAATTTACAGTACCACACTTACGGCTCATTCGAAACATTTGAAATGTGTTTTGAATTATTTATAGGAGCACCAGTTTTATGTGAAAAGATCTAAGTGTGTCTTCGGGGTGGCAACTTTGGAATATCTTGGACATATCATCTTAAGGCATGGTGTGGAGATGGACCCTAAGAAAGTATCAGCGGTTCATGAATGGCCCGTGCCCTAGTCGTAGCGACAGGTCCGTAGGTTTCTTGGGTTAGCCGGGTATTACCGGCGGTTTATCAAGGGGTATACGACATTGGTTGCTCCGTTGACTGATTTGTTGTGAAAGGATGGGTTCAAGTGGGAAGACCGAGAGTCCGAGGCTTTCGAAGCTCTTAAGCAACGACTATCGACTGCACCGGTATTGGGCCTGCCCAATTTTGAAAAAGCATTCACTGTTGAAATGGAAGCTTCGGCAGATTGAATAGGTGCGGTTCTGTTACAAAATAACCAACCCATCTGCTACTTTAGTCGCAAGTTTGGACCTCGAATGCGCTTAGCGGCAACATATCCAAAAGGAATTGTTCGCCATTGTGGAAGCGGTTTTTAAATGGCGACAATATTTGTTGGGACGACGATTCATTATCCGAACGGATCATAAAAGTATTAAGGAGATGATGCAACAAGTGATTCAGACACCGATTCAACAAAAGTATGTACGCAAGCTAATGGGGTTCGATTCGCCATCGAATACAAACCGGGAGTGTTAAACCAAGTGGCCGATGCTTTTTCACGAATGTACGAAGATGAGCGACCATTAACTGCTTCGTTCATGGCTCTAAGTCAGCTTTTGGTTTTGTTTATGTAAGAATTAAAGGAGGAAAATAAGACTTTGGAGGAGTTGCTCGACTTGGATCAACAATTGGACTGGGGGGATGTCGCGGCTGGTTTTAGACGAGAGGGTGGAATGGTCATTTTTCAAGATTGTTATTTCATTGGGGCAAAGTCAAAGCTTAAGTCACTGCTATCGCAGGGCAGGGGGGCTTCAAGAAGTTGTTAGTTGGCTTATCGGCTTTGTTTTACTAGAAAGGGATGCACACGTCGGTGGAAGAATACATTAAAAATTGCTTAGTTTGCCAGCCAACAAAGTATTCAACTCAGGAAAGTGGTGGGTATTTGCAGCCTTTCCCTGCGCCAACAGCCGTGTGGGAAGACGTTTCTATGGACTTCCTAACGGGGATGCCGTTATCAATGGGGTTTCCGGTCGTTCTTGTGGTGGTGGATCGATTTACAAAATATGCGCATTTTGACACGTTACCAACCAGTTTTAATGCTCATAAGGTGGCAAAAGTTTTTGTGGAAACCGTTGTCAAACATCATGGGATACCTAAGACCATCGTATCTGACCGTGACCCTATTTTTTTAGCAAGTTTTGGACACAACTTTCTAAACTTAGCGGTACGTAATTAAATCATAGCACAGCTTATCATCCTTAAACGGACGGGCAGACTGAGGTAGTAAATCGAGGGTTAGAGCAGTATTTGCGTGCCATTGTGACAAACCGTCCTGACCACTAGGTCATTTTCTTACCTTGGGCCGAGTATTGCTATAATACTAGTTATCACAACAGTATTAAGATGACTCCTTACCAAGCATTGTATGGGACGTATCCACCTGGATCTTCAAAAGTGGCGGTTGTAGAAGACATGTTAGTTGAACGAGATGAATTGCTACGGCTGCTTCGGGAAAATTTACTAGCGGCCAAGAATCGGATGGAAAAGAAGGCTAATCTTAAACGTCGCAAAGTGGAGTTTAATGTGGGAGATAAAGTACTCATCAAACTTCAGCCATATCGTCAACTCACTTTGGCTAAGCGTTTATCTCACAAATTGGCCAAGAGGTACTATGGACCGTATAAGGTTTAGAGCGTATTAGGAAGGTTGCTTACCGTCTTGCTCTACCAGTTACTAACAAGATACATCCCGTGATTCATGTGTCAATTCTCAAGCCGTTTTTGGGGAATGGGAGTGAAACATTGGCGGAATTTCCTATGGAATCCGATGCGGGTTTTGTTGTGGAACAGCCCCTCTCTATTTGTGGGTCTTGATTTGTTTTGCGGGATGGAAGCCTCGTTAAACAAGTGTTGGTGCAATGGGCTGGAAGATCTCCAGAGGAGGCGACGTGGGAGTTTGTGTCCAAATTTCAAGCCGCTTATCCAGCCTATGACCTTGAGGACAAGGTCATTTATGAAGAAGAAGGGAATGATACGCCGGGTTCGTTAGAAGCGGGAAGGGAAAAGCGGGTTTCCGTGACGCCAAAGTGGCACAAGGACTTCGTCATAAGATATGATAACTATCACCATACTTTATCTTTATCTTTATGTTATTAGGATATGTTTGAGTCGTGTTAGGATTTATGTCAAAGTCATTATATGATATGCGTTCGTGTCTATGTGAGATTATCCCATACGTGTCTATTTAAGCCATTGTGATTAATGAAAGAATCAAGTTTTAGCCAAATTAAATATATGTTCTTCTTCTCTATTTTTTTAAGAGCTTGCACACGTTAAAAGGGTTGCTCTCCAGGTCGTATCAAAGTATTACAAGTATACCAATATGTTAGCCGATCACAATCAATACAAAGACAACTCTCAGTCACAAACTACTTTGGAATATTATATATATTTTTTCAAGTGAAACAAAAAGATAAGACACTTCAATGTTTGCATGCGATGGTACTCAACCCATGCATGTCTAAATCAAGCAAAAGAACCCGCGCGTTGCGACAGAGCTAATTTTTTTCCGAATAATTTTTTTAATTTTTCGGGGTTTTTTTTGGGCGATGCGTTATGGCGGGGCTAATTTAAAATTTTTTTTTTTGTATAATTCGGGGGAAAAAAATTTGCGTTAGGACGGGCTAATTTTTTCCGGAATATTTTTTTTTTTTGGGACGGTTTTGTAAATTTTTTTACGGGAATTTTTGTGTAAGAAAATCGTAAATAGTTAAAAGGTGAGGGTCCGTTTTGTATTTTTTTTTACTTTGGGCCAGATTTTAGGCTATTTTTTGGCTAATTTTTTCCCGGATATTTCCTTTTTTTGTATGATTCGGGAAAAAAAAAATTGCGTTGGGACGGGTTAATTTTTTCCCGAATATTTTCTTTTTTTGGGACGGTTCGATATCTTTTTTTTGGGCCGATGAATGTAAAAAAGTTGTGAACAATAAAAACTTGACGTGTTTTTTTTGTTAATTTTTTACGGGATTTTTTGTGTAAGAAAATCGTAAATAGTTAAAAGTTGAGGGACCGTTTTGTATTTTTTTTACTTTGGGCCAGATTTCAGGCTAATTTTGGGCTAGTTTTTTTTTTTTTTACTTTGGGCCACATTTTATGCGAATTTTAGGCTAGTTTGTCGACAAATGTGTATATTAGTAATAATTTTTTTTATATGGCTTATGTGTTGGGCCTCATGTTTAAAGTGTTGTTTTTTTTTTGCTATATGGTTTTTTTTTAATATAATGGGTTGTACGTTTGTGACCATATCGATTATTTTAAAGTTATTAGGTATCGAAGATGTTTCCGCGGGTATTTTTTTTATCTGAATAAATCGAAACTTTTGTAATATTTTTTTCCTCCTACTTTGTGCACACAAATTTAAAAAAAAAAAACTAAATAATTAAAAAAAAAAAACTTTCATTTTTTCTCATATATGGGCCGGCAGATTTTTTAATTTCTTTACTTTAGCCCAAATTTTTTTATGGGACGACAGTAATTTTTTTTTTACATTAACCCAATTTTTTGGCCCGAGTCCAAGACGGCATCATTTTTTTACCGTGATTGTGTATACTTATAATGGATTATTTAGCTACTAGTAAGATCTGCCCGAGAAGAGCACTTAAGATGCCAATATTAGCCACATGATAAATACCAATGTATGAGTTATAGAATAATTTATAATATTAATTAATAACGATAATAATTATGTCTTGACAAAAATACATAGTTAAAAACATATTTATTATTACTTTCTTTTTTACTCTCTAACAGAATTACAGTTTTACTATTAACTAGTAATTAATTAATATATTTTTAAAAAAAATTTAATAATAATTTCAAACGATAGCAATATAGTAAATTCGATCAAACTTCAATATTTATTTTTAGTCAGGGTGTTGGCACCCCTTAACTGACATTTACATAATTTGAAGACAGAAAGTCAGTTTTTCTCGTTTTCTTATTCCGTAGTTTTTGTCTTCTTAATACTTTTAACTTATAAAATGTTATATTTTCGATTTTGTATTTTTAGTTTCGTAATTTTATAATAAACAATAGGGGTGGCAATTCCTGACCCGAAACGAAACCCGACCTGAAACGGACACGAAAATTAACAGGTTCGGGTTGAGCCTAATTAGTTTCGGGTTGACCTATCTAACCCGTTTATTAAACAGGTCAGGTTCGGGTTTGAAATAAATTAAGCGGGTCAACCTGCCAACCCGTTTAAGTTTTTTTTTTCTTAAATTAAAAATTATATATATTTTATTGTACGGGTTAAATGGGTTAAAGTGGTCGACCCACAAACCCGTTTAACTTGTTTAACACATATAATGTGCCAACTTTTGACTATAAAACGGGTTAAATGGGTCAACCTGAAACCCGTTTAAGCTATTCAATCCCGTGTAACCTATTTAACTCGTCAACCCAAGTATATATACGGGTTCAATGGGTCAGGTTCGGGTTATGTGTAAACAGGTTAGGGTTGACATAGCTGACCCGATTATTTAAATGGGTCAGGTCCGGGTTGCGGTTTTCTGACCCGCCAACCTATCAACCCGAACCCGACCTGAATTACCACCCCTAATAAACAATGAGTTGTGGTTGTTACCTTTTTGGTAAGGTAGTGATGAAATAATGTAATACAACCTTTTCCCAATTGTCACTAAGATATGATGTTGATGCTCTCAATCATACACCTACAGGATTTAAGATCCATGTGCTTATTATATTTCGCACATTCCTCAAATTTGTAGCCTCATATGTGCTTATTATTATCTTTCTCCGTTCATAAATAATTCACGTGACAGGAAAAGATGGCACAATTATGATAACTTGGACCTTCCTCCTTAGGCCCAGTAAAATCAACTCTGATAATCTGATATCCAGAACATATATCAATCAGTCCTACCACCAGGCAAGAATGGCAATTTACATGAAAATTAACTGGTTCGGATCGAGTTCAAATAGATTTTGGGTTGGGTTGGGTTTGGGTCGACCTATCTAACCCGTTTATTAAACAGGTCAGGTTCATGTTGGAAATAAAGAACCCGCCAACCCCGTTTAAGATTTTTTCCTTAAATAAAAAGTTTTTTATATTATATTATATGGATTAAATG
Source organism: Tanacetum coccineum (assembly GCA_026074375.1). Taxonomy (NCBI): domain Eukaryota; kingdom Viridiplantae; phylum Streptophyta; class Magnoliopsida; order Asterales; family Asteraceae; genus Tanacetum; species Tanacetum coccineum. The sequence goes on along the minus strand of BQNB010006240.1, from coordinate 79,370 downwards.
GGTTAAATGGGTCGACCCACAAATTAATTTAACATGTTTAACAAGTGTAATGTGCTAATCAAATTTTGGATATGAAATGGGTTAAATGGATCGATCCGAAACCGTTTTAACCTATTCAACCCGTGTAACCTATTGAACACGCCAACCTAAGTATCCATACGTGTTAAATGGGTCGGGTTCGGGTTATGTGTTAACAAGTTAGGGTTGACATAGCTGGTTTGATTATTTAAACGGTCAAGTTCGGGTCGGGGTGTTTTGACCCGCCAACATTATAACTCGAACCCGCCAACCTGAACCCGACCAGAGTTGCTACCCCCTGCCACCAGGAAACCAATGTTCCATGGTGGTTGTGGCGGTTCTATGGCAGATATGACTTTACTAGCAATTCATGGATTAATTAACACGCTAAAAACGAGTCGAAGATAGACCATAATAACTACTGAAGTTCATGTTCAACAAACATCAAACGAGCTTAAACCAAATACAACATGTAGAAATAAAGGGATTATTTGATTGTTCCAAGCTTCTCGTTGCTACTTCCACTAATAGTTCCTCGCCCGGTTCTTCTCGGCAAGCAAATTTTAGTGGAAGCAGCAAAAAGAACCTGAAGAACATCTTCCCATACTTATAAGAAAAATTAAAAGACATAAATATAATTCACAATCACATACTAAGTTCTAAACACGGCCAACAAAACGAACCAGAGCCTTACTCCTTTCCATTCAACCACCTTGACTCGTACACCTTAGCTTCGAAATACAAGTTGGGCCCGATCTATAACAAACAGAAATTATAAAGAACAAAACCGAGAAAACAATAAAATCAAAGAAATTTGAATATTTATGCATTGCAATTCTACCTTAATTTCGTAAAGTCCGATCCCGATCTTCTCGTCCCCGCGAGGGTGAAAAAATAATGCTTTCCATGCAACAAGCTTGTCATCTTGGCTTAACTTGTCATTAACGCCATACCTATATTTTACATAAACCTATTTAATACCGACAATTTTTCTATCATATAAATTATCATCATGCTGACATTGTATACGAGAACTTACCTGTGAAGTATATGCTTCAAATTCCTGTGGCCGCAAAACGCTTTGTTCAGAAAATAGGGTTTGGGCTTCACATCTGCTGGCCGGTTCATTATTACAATTGATGGTAAGAGTTAGTTAAGGTTAGGTACAAACTTTTCATGAGCTTACAATATATGGATTTACAAAGGGTGTGATTATGAGGAACATTGATGAAGTCATATTATCGTGCTCACAAGGGATGCAACGGTGTGTGTGTCAAATGAATTTTTCCTTGTCACTAACCAATTCATAGGACCTATGGTCATATAGGCAAAAAAGGCGTGGGGTAAATGAGTTATGTATGAGACATCATGTTAATTTTGTATCTCTTTAGGTAACTAAAATGGAGAGCATGGAGTTGGTTACTATTAAGACGTTGTGAGGGGTAATTCTTCTTTTGATTATGCTCTTAGTTCTTATTTAGACAACTCAGGGGGTATTTTATGTGTTTGGGAGCCTACTTTGTTTGTCAAAGATAAGTTACTCGTTTTTGATAATTTTTCTTGGCTGTCACTATGGTACTTAGGGTTCCTCTCTGTCTTCCCAAAAACTCCTTATCATTTTTGTTTATGCTCCCCAAGATCTAATAGAAAATAAGGTGTTATGGGATTACATCCTTCGTCTAATAGACTGATGGGATGGAGATTGTGTAATTATGAGATATTTTAATGAAGTTAGAACGGAACAAGAAATATATGGTTCGGTTTTTAACGTTTAAGGTGCTAACGCTTTCTGTAGTTTTATTTCCTTAGCAAGTCTGATTGACCTTCCTCTATGGTTATGCTTACACTTGGGCCCACAGAAGACGCCTAATAAGTTGGTAAGTTGGATAAGATTCTAGTTATCTAAATGGGATATTTGCTTCATTCCCGTTTCTTTCGGCTCTTTGCTTGGATAGAAATTTGTCGAATCATCCTCCTATTCTCATGCGGGAATTAAGCATTGATTATGGTCCTACTTCATTTAGATTTTTTCACTCTTGATTTAACTTGGATGGTTTTTGTCAAAAAGGTTAGATAGAAGGAGAAGATTTAATAGAAGAGTAGAAGAAGATAGAAGAATTAGCAATAGGAGATAGAAGGTAGAGAAGACGTAAGATTAAGACAGATAGTAGTGAAGATAGAATTTTACGGCCAACAAAACGAACCAGAGCCTTACTCCTTTCCATTCAACCACCTTGACTCGTACACCTTAGCTTCGAAAGGAGCAATCAACTTCAATGCATTTGTGATATGAGAAATCTTTAGTTGTTCCATCTACTCGTTCCACCTTAATGCAACGTGTATTTCCGTAATACAAGTTTATAACAAATAGAACGCATAACCAACAAAACCGAGAAAACAATAAATGTAAATAAAAATTTAATATTTATGTATTGCAATTCTACCTTAATTCGTAAAGTCCGACTCCGATCTTCTCGTCCCTTCGAGCGTGAAATGATAACGTTACCTCGTTTGATAATTTCTTGGCTGTTATGGGTACTTGGGTTCCTTCGTCTTCCAAACTCCTTATCATTTTTGTTTATGCTCCCCAAGATCTAACAGAAAAGAGGGTGTTATGGGATTACATCCTTCGTCTAATAGACCGATGGGATGTGGATTGTGTGATTATGGGAGATTTTAATGAAGCTAAAACGAAACAAGAAAGATATGGTTCGGGTTTCAACGTTCAAGGTACTAACGCTTTCAGTAGTTTTATTTCCTTATCAAGTCTGATTGACCTTCCTCTATGGTTATGCTTACACTTGGGCCCGCAAGACCACCAATAAGCTGAGTAAGTTGGATAGATTTCTAGTTTCTAAAGGTTTATTTGCTTCATTCCCGTTTCTTTCGGCTCTTTGCTTGGATAGAAATCTGTCGAATCATCCTCCTATTCTCATGCGAGAATTAAACATTGATTATGGTCCTACTCCATTTAGATTTTTTCACTCTTGGTTTAACTTGGATGGTTTTGACAGAATGGTAGAAGATACATGGAAGAGCTTAGCCACTGTTCACTCAAATGGTATGATTAATTTAAAGAAGAAATTTCAAGCTCTCAAAATTGTCATTAAACAATGGACCAAAAATGCTAAAAAAGCTCTTATAATGCGAAGATCTCCATTCAATACAAACTTTCTGATATCGACAAAATTCTTAACTAAAGGGGTAGTAATAAAGAGATTTTATCCGATAGATCCTTGTTGTTAAAAGAACTTGTCGAAATTAATTCTATTAACTCATTGGAAGCGGCTCATAAATCTAAAGTTCGTTAGGCTATAGAAGGTGATGAGAATACACAGTTCATTCATGGTATTTTTAATAGTAAACGTTCTCAATTAGTTATTCGAGGGACCCTTATTGATGGTGTCACACCCCGCTAAGAGCGAAAACACGAGGTGCGACGTTTCGGAGACATCACATAAGATAGTAGATTTCACCATATTTAGTTACAAGAAATTTAATTTACAATGTTACATAAAATACAATCTTTGATGGAAGAAAACACTTGTCTTTAGAAAACATCTTGGCCAATGGAATACTTTGATATTAAGTACCTTCAATTTGTAAATGCTGATCACCTGAAAATGATACTTGAAAATGTCAATATAAAGTTGATGAGCTCGTAGGTTTAGAGAGTAAACCAGTTGTTATTCCAGAATTAAAGTGGGACAATAGTGTAATATAATAGCGGAGTGCAAATAGTATGATAGTATTCCAACAATAACATAACCAATCATGTCATAGCATTTCAATCAAATCAACAAGTCAGTAGTGGCCCAAGCACTTATAGTCCTCCGAACCTATTGCCTACCAGCTGGAGCTACACTGTCGGCTAAGTAGTAGTATAAAGAATTAGTAACATGGTTATCATAGATAGATCATGTATACAAGCACATCAAGTTCACAAATTGTAAGCACATATGAATATTGTCCAAAAGCATAAAGATAGTTTAGCACAGTAGTAAAATAGTTTAAAAGAGATTTGAGTATCATTTTCTCTCAAGAAAAATAGTTTAAAAGTGGGGCTACGAAGACTCACCTTAAATAAAGATGCAAGTAGCTGAAATAAATGATTAAGGAATAACGTGCAACGGTGCCCGACCACGACCTATTAATAAAGTTTTATTTTAGTAATATGCTATATGAAAATAAAGTGATGCATATGAGTTTGTAAAAAGATTTGTATTATTGTTATAAAAGGTTTTGTATTATTGTTGTGTGGTGGTTGATGAGTTTGACTCGGTGAACTTATGTCAAAGTACAATATGTATACATATATGTATGATATGAGATATAAATAGAAAATCCAGGACTAAGTAAGAATGTAAGTGAATAAGAAATAATTAAACGAGGAGTAAACAAGAAGTAAGTAAATGGGAAATAAATATATAAGAAATATACAAATAAGGATAATTGTATAAGGAATAAGTGAATACGAAATAAGTAATTATGAATTAAACATGTTTCGGCAATTTACCCAATACCCCAAGTTAATTAGATTAGATGATTTTCGATATAAGTGTTATCAATGTTTTGCATACATATAATAAATAATAGAAGTTTTACATAAAAATTATATTTTTCGTCTTTTAGTCAGATATTAAAATAATATTTTATTATTTTGTCTTTTTGTCGAGTTTTTAGAAAACAACTAGTATTATGTTTATAAGTATGAAATTTAGTTTATTTATTTAAATTTGAATATAATGCTTAAAATAATATGATTTCGTCCTTTGTCGGGTTTTAAGAAAATAAGTTCATATAAAATGTTTTCTAAGTATAAGATATTTATAAAATTTCGGCATGACCCGTTCGTTTATAATTACTTTCCAAAGTCATAGAATTTATCAAAGCACCTTTCCCCACGAAATAATCATTTCTGACAAAATGCCAAATCACCACGTTTTTGCTACGTTTTATCAACACACATTCCAAAAGGTTATTTTAACTATCCTAAACCTATATAAGTCTGAATTCCATAAGTCGTTCCATAATCCGTTTTGGAAGTCCAAGTTTACTTGTTTCCACTTATTGGGTAAAATAGCCCAATGTTAACCCAAAATTATTAGTTAAGTTTTTAGCCCATAAGTTAGCTCAATACAAGTTTACTAGTTAGCCCGAATATACATAACCAAAATATCCATTAAGTTTAATAAGTCGGAACACTTAAGATAATAATAATAATCCACATATGAAAATAAGTTGTATGATGTATATAAGCTTATAAGTTAAGCTTAAAATACGTTTATTAGCTATTGGGCCTTATAGCCCATTAATAGTCTATTGATATTCAGACCATTTTCGAGTCCACTAGAACCAAGTTTTAAGTCCAATTAAGGTCCAACTAGTTAGCCAAATTATAAGTTAAATATTTTAACCCAATCATTTAGTCTGTTAACCATTTTATTATGTAGAGTAGTGGTTACTTAAATAAGCCATTTTAAATAAGTCAAATATACGTCGAAATGTAGTATGTAAATTAAGCCGATCACAGGCTTTTAAAATAAGGAGAAACTTTAATAAGCCCAAAACTCAATAATCCAATCCAATAAAACACAATAAAATCTCAAAATAAGTATATTCGATTAAGCACTTAAAACAAGCCGAAATATATAGTCACTAAAATAAGCTGAAATGTCATTGGGCCTTGTTGGGCCGGTTAGCCCAACTAGCCAAAAACTATATCTAATGATAACTTATACACTTAAAATAAGCCTATTAAACAACAAATAAGCTAATAAGCTTAAAACCCCTTTTTAGTATCAAAATAAGCTACAAAATAAGCTAGGAAAATAAGTCGAGAGTTTGAAATAAGCTAAAACATTGTTTCTTTTGATTCCCTTTTAGCTGAGACCCATATAAGCTCTAATATGCACTTCGAGTGCTTATTAATAAGCTAGAAATCGAAATAAGCAAAACCACAAACCCAAAATATACTTTTAATATGTCAAAATAGCCACCATAAAACAATGATAATTTTCTTGCGTTTCCTTTTTAGCCTATTCAAACCAACATACACCCTTTTATGACTTTTGTAACTTTTAAAACTTAAATTTTTAGAAAAATGCTTGTACAACTAGTGTTTATGCATGATAATGAGCACAAAAGTATAAAAAGATTAAAAAAATGAAGACTTACAAATAAGGGTTTTAAAAGGAGATTAAAACTAACCAAACAACCGAAACGTTGTTTATTTACCCAAACGATCACTAGAACTTAACTCGAGTATATCCAAGCTTCCATGTTCTTAAAACAAGATGAAAAATGTATGGTTTTGGTGTGTTTGTGTGTTCATCCGACCCAAGAAGAAGAGAGGAAAAGAGAGTTTTTGATGTGTGTGTTTTTGGTATTTTAGTGTGTGAGTTTGAAATGAAGGAAATAGAAAATTTATACATAAAACATGATCCCTAAAATGTGATAGTGTGTCTCCTATGAGGGGCGGTCGAATGGGATCCAAAGCAAGGGGAATCCCAAGCTTTTATAAATTTGATTTTTTGTGTAGTTTCTTGTTTCGTTAAATGTAAACGTAACTCGTAAATTCGCGTTTTATGCAAACGTTTTTAAGAAATATGAAATAACTTATAACAATAAGTTTATTAAAATAATTTGGGATAATTAAAAATAAAATTTAATTATTGTCGTGTCGGTACGCGTTGTGTGACGTTTTTCGTTGCGCGCGGGAAGATTTCCCGGTAAATGACCAATGCAAAACGTAAATGTTTAGAAAGTGTTTATTTGAAATAAAAATGATTTACTATTATAGAAATTGGTCGGTTGACAGCCGGTTACACCGTAACTGTTTACGTACACTAAAGTCAACAAAAGTCAAAATCTGAGTTTTGCTATAGTAATTTTAAATGAGATAGTAGTATGAAAGTATAAAGTCATGGTATTATAGAATACTTAGGAAAATCACCGGTTATCACAGATGGCGAGTGGATTGTTGGTCCGTTGGCTGTGAAAAATGTGTTCCTAAAATACTTATCTACACAATTCTCCTCGCCCGTCTCCCATCGTATTTGCTTCGCTGATCAATTCACTAATAGTTTATCATTCGAGCAACAAGCTGATTTCGAACAAAACGTCTCTAATGAGGAGATAAATAGTGCGGTTTGGGATTATGGAACGAATAAATCCCCTGGTCTTGATGGCTTCACTTTTGAGTTCTTTCGTAGATATTGGAAGCTTTTAAAACACGATATTGTGGCAGCTGTTAAAGAATTTTTTTGCTACAAGTACTTTTCCCCTGGGATGTAATTCTTCTTTCATTGCTTTAATCCCTAAGATTCATTATGCAAAAGTTGTCTATAAGTTTGATTGGAAGCCTTTATTAAATTATTGCCAAGATTTTGGCTAATAGACTTAGCTTTGTCATCTCGGGTCTTATTAGTGACGTCCAATCAGCTTTTGTTTCCAACCGCCAAATTCTTGACGTTCCATTTATTCTTAATAAACTTATTTTGTGGTGCAATATAAGAAGTTTAAAGCTATGGTCTTTAAAATCGACTTCATAAAGGCATTTGACTCTGTTCGGTGGGAATACTTACAAGATATTTTAAAGATGTCTGGTTTTGGTGATAAGTGGTGTGGTTGGATAAATGGTTGTCTCAACTCCGCCATGAGATCAGTTCTCGTTAATGGAAGCCCTACATCAGAATTTCAATTTAACAAGGGTTTGAAACAAGGGGATCCTTTATCTCCCTTTCTATTAAACTGGATAATGGAAAGTTTGCATTTATCTGGATAATGGAAAGTTTGCATTTATCTTATTCTAAAGTTACGAATGCAGGGTTGTTCTCGGGTATTCCTATTGATAGCTCGTTGACAATTTCTCACCTTTTATTTGTGGATGATGTTATCTTCGTTGACTCTTTGAATATACGCACCATTGTAAATGTCTTGAAGTGTTTCCACTTGGCTTCGGGTCAGAAAACAAACTTTCATAAAAGTAAACTTATAGGACTTGGCACTCGTCTAAAAGAAGTTGACGCAGCAACCACAACTATGGGTTGTTCGATTTTTACCACTCATTTTGTTCATCTTGGAGTTAAGGTTGGAGGTGCGATGTATAGAATAAAATCTTGGGATGATGTGGTTGCTAAAGTGTCCTCTCGCTTATCCAAATGAAAGCTTAAAACCCTTTCAATAGGTGGTCGACTTACTTTAATTAAATCGGTTCTAACACCCATTCCTTCATACTACATGTCTATCTATAAAGTTCCTTCGGGAGTGTTAAAGCTCTTGGTGTAACACCCCTAAAATTGATCGCAGCGGAAAGTGTGTCCGGGAGCGTTACTTCATAATACCATTGCACAAGACATGAGAGAACGACCTCTAAATGTGTCGTTTGAAAAGTAATCTTGTAATGTTTAGACTCCAATGCACATCAAGTAAGCCAAGCATCTATTTCACCTGAGAAAAACATGCTTAAAAGTGTCAACATAAAGTTGGTGAGTTCATAGGTTTATGTAAGTGTAAATGTAAATCACAAAACTATATGTATAAACTTACTGTGTTACAAATCCCGCCCATACAAGACTTGCAACGCATAAACTTAAATACATAGGTTTTTAAAATGCGTATAAATACAAACCACATAAAATGCGTTTGTTAAAATGTTGGAATCAAAGATTTGTGAAGTATGCATGACCATTTCAATCCTTATAATAGTCACAAAAATATAAGTACAAATTTTGAAATCAAAGTTTTGTGAAGTATGCATGACCATTGTATCCAATACAATAGTCACCATATGTGATTACGATTTCACCTCTAAGTTCATGAAACTTCGGCTTTGACGTGTATGTATGCCAATCTTTTCAGGCACTGTAAGTGTTCATGTATATGTAGTTCAATGTAACGACATGATATAACGTTCGTTGGCCCTGTAGACACCAATCCAGAACAGGGGATGTCAACTCCAAATAGATCTATCTTATAACATAAGCGTTTACCCTCTGAGTAATTAACAGTTCATGCAACTTTTACTAATCCGTAATCATTTGTATGAAAATAAAGTTGTTGCGTCAATAAGTGAAAACAAGAGATGTATCTCACCGCGAGATATGTAAATGGGTATGTAAACGAGTTTGTAATCCATCATGTAAATGAGTTTGTAAACGTTCATGTAAGCGAGTTTGTAATCAACCATGTAAATGAGTTTGTAAACGAACATGTAAACGATTTTGTAATCAATACTGTAAACAAGTTTGTAAACGAGCATGTTTCTCACCCCAAAAGTTATAAAATATAAGTAAAACAAGTAAAACGTGGGGCTATAAACTCACCTCTAGTGAAAGTAGTGATTATCGCAAAATCAATAAAGTAATCGTCACCAAGCAACCTAATTAATTATAGGTCGTATAAGTATAGTGTATTTGAATAAATACAACATATAATTTTATAGAGTTGTATCACCATCTAAAAGTCTTTGTTTAATTTATAACGTTGAAACAATATTTAAATTGTACTTGTTAAATAAATATTCATGGATTTGTGTTTGTAAAAATATCATCTTTGTCCAACAACTTATTATTTGCTAATAATAATTGTTTTAATATTTTTAGTATTTATATAATGATATTATATAAATAGTTTAATTGTTTTGTAAAATAATATTTATAAGGTTAAAAACATATATAAATAATACTACAATATTTCTTAAGGTTTTTATAGCCCAAATGGACCCGAAAACACTCATAAACCACTTTTTATATTTCTAACAGCTTTGTAAATTTTGTGTAAATGCAGAAAATAAAAATAGTGCATTTAAATCTTTAAAAACTCGTAACTTACTCGTTTTAGCTTCGTTTTACATGTTCTTTATATGTACGAAATCATGACAAGGTAACCTATCAAAATAAAAGTCACAGATTTTATAAAAATCTATGCTGACATAGTTTATTCAAATATTTTTATAAAAATACTTTTACGTATTTAATCTTACAGAAATCGTATCTCCTTCGTTTTAATTCTGTTTTTTGTGTTCTTTATACCCCGGTTTCCTATTGAGATGATCTAACATAATAAAATATTCATGCATGTTTATCAATTTCGAAACAGTAGCAGTTTTTATAAAACTACTTTTATAAAAACAGTTTTACATATTTAATTATCGTAATCTTGTAAAATTCATAACTTCTTCGTTATAGCTTAGTTTTTCAAGTTCCATATATATTTAGAATCCTCATAAAATGTACTATTCAAATCTCAGTCCCATATATTTTATAAAATCTCGAATTATTCCAGATTAATAAAATAGTCCGAATATAAAGTTTATAAAATTTGTTTTTTAAACTTTTAACATAATTAAATTATTACAAGTCCTCTAATTTAATTAATAACACATATTTTAAGTTCTCTAATTTATGTCTATTATTTTATGTCCAAATAAAATGTCCTCATGATTATTTATTTATAAACTTTATAAATAAACTTTTAATAATTAATTCACCAAATTAATTATATAAATTATCCAACACTTGTATAAAATATGTTCTTGCATCCTAACACATTTTAAGTATTATTTCATCATGATTAAATATCCATTCGATTTATGTTCATGCTTGTATTATTTTATAAATTTATAAAATAAATCCTAGATGGTGAATAACAATATAACAATTATATATACATGGAAATGAATAATTAGAAAAGATTAGGGTTTATATTCAGACCTTAGGAGAACGTATGAAGATGATATATATAATCAACCCAAGTATTTAACCCTAAATACTTATCAAGAAAACCCTAACTTAATCTTAAAAACTCTAATTTCTTGTTTGAACAAACCCTTGGTAAATCAACACCCAAGCTTCCAAATCACCTTACTACACCTTAGATATTATTACTAATAACACTAGTATACTTGCAATCTTTGTAAAATAAAAACTATGAATTGTTTGTGGTGGTGTTTTCTAGACGAATGTATGAGAATACAAAGAGGTATATGTTTGAGTTTTGCTTGAAAATGTTAAGTGTGTGTGTTTGTTACTTTAGGGCTAGTATATATAGGGTAAGAAACTTGGATTTACCACTTAACCAAAACCATTAAATGGTTTTATAAGGGTGACCGTTTGGCATGGGTTTAAGGAAAGTTTTATAGGTGTGTTTAATGTTTTAGGAGTGTAAGAAGTATGGTAACTTGTAAGAAGACATGACCTTGTGTAAGAATGATAAGACATAACCTTAAGCATGCTCTTGGTCTCTTTTCTTTTCCCATAAAATCATCCGAAACATAACCCATGTGTAGGAGACAAGAATGTATTATTTGATGGCTTGAACTAGTTGTATGTAAAAGGGATTATCCAAGGGTTAAAACATAATGTAGTTTATTAGATAGTGGGATGCTTAGGAATTAATTTGGAATGTGTTTGTGTTATGGAAGCATATACACGGCTAACATATGTATTAGGTGAAAGTTTATATAATTTTTAGGTATTGGGTATAATTGAGGGTATTTATTGAAGTATATATGGGTTTATGGGTTTCTATGCATGCATGAAAGTGTTTTATTGCGAAACGTAAACGTTTTACATAACAAATAAAAATAAAAAGTGAAAAGTTATTAATTATTTTCGTAAAAATAATATAACACTTGTTTGATGTAAACTTTTATTTGTTTGATGTCGGTTTACGTTGATTGTTGCTTTTTAGTTTACGCGATTTAACTAAACATTGAAACTAAAAAGGGAACGCGTAAAAGTTTAAAATAAATAGTTGAATATTTATTGACGTAAAAAGACATGAAAATGTGAATTGTTATACTTGGAATCTATTAGAATTTTTTTAATGGAGTGGATGGTTCTAAAAGAAAAATGGCTTGGATTAGTTGGAATAAGGTCTTAGCTTTCAAGAAATACGGTGGCCTTAGAGTTTCTAGTTTCTATGCTCTTAATCGAGCTTGTCTCTTTAAATGGGTTTGGCGATTTTTTTCTCATGGTTCTTGTCTATGGACAAGATTCATAAAAGCTATTTATGATGAAGACGGAGCTCTTAATTCCCCAAGTTCTTTATCTAAACGCTCTTCTTGGTTAGACATTATTCGTGAGGTTACTGTTCTTCGCACAAAAGGCATTAATCTTTTAGATTTAGTTCGCAAAAAGGGGGGTAACAGGTTAAACACCTTGTTTAGGGAGGATCTTTGGTTAGATGATTTGGCGTTGAAGCATAGATTCCCGAGAATTTATGCCTTGGATAACTCTAAACAAATAACAGTTGTCGAAAAAATTAATCATGCTTCCATGGTTGATACTTTTCTTCGACCTCTTAGAGGTGGTGCCGAGGAAGAACAACTCGGTTTTCTTTTATCCCGCATGAATGGTCTAATATTGACAAATATCCCTGACCGTTGGGTCTGGTCGTTAGAAACTACAGGTGAGTTTTCTGTTAAATCTGTTCGACAACTTATTGATGATTCGATTCTTCCAAAGGAGGAAGTCGCCATAAAGTAGGTTAAAGTCATGCCCATTAAGATTAATGTGTTTGCTTGGAGAGTTTGTTTGGATAAGCTACCTACTCGGTTGAATCTTTGCCTTAAAGGTATTGATATTTTGACTATTGTTTACCGTCTTTGTCACGCCTCTGTTGAATCTGGTTCCCATATCTTTTTTTCCTGTCCCATGGCTCATCAATTATGGAGGAAACTTATGCATTGGTGGGAGCTCAAGGACATTGATTTAGCCTCTTATGATGACTGGATCCTATGGCTTAATTCCTCTAGGCTTTCTAAGCGGCTAAAAGAGATCTTGGAAGGTGTTTGTTATGTGAAGTGGTGGTTAATTTGACGCTTCAAGAATCAGTTGCTTTTTGGTGCTACGAATCCGCGTAGGGAGCTTCCTTTTTATTACTTGGTTTAAATTTCTTTTAATTGGTGTTCTAATCGTTGTAATTCTAAACTAAATTGGGTTACTAGGATGAAAAATCCTTGTACCATTTGCTTGTAATTCTCTTCTAGCTTCTTGCTAGTTTTTAATAAATTCGTCGTTAAAAAAACACTTGATATCTTTAGCTGATATATGTTTTTTTCAAACCATTTTCATTAAGTTTGTACTTCCGTTTGCAGTAAAATCAGGATATGGATGCAACGACGTTGGTTTCTTTATGCTCAAGTTGTTATCTATGAGCTCAACGGGTGTCTCAATCTTCTTCTCTTCATGTGTATCAATACTCTTATCAAAAGACTGAACACGTCTACTGGTTTATCAATTTGATGCTTCTGCAACATTATCAAACACAAGATAAGTATCTATAGTTACAAAGTTATATCCTCTAAAAAATCAAGATATAATCATATAACATCATGTTACTAAATTTACCTCTCTAAAAAATACCATCTCGAATCTACCGCCAATCCCAAGACCCAGAACTTTACCCCATGATAACGCATCGATAGTCCCCTCAAGATTATCCAAAGCCTCGCTTTTTGTAGCTTTTAAAAAGGAATCAGATGGATTCTGCACCGAATTATATACAACATTGGCATACAAGATGCTAAAAGTAATGAGATAAAGAAACATATATAAATAAGGCTGGCAATTAGTCACCGCAAAGCATGCTTGAGTAAATGGTGCGAAAATGTTAGCATTGCCCCTCTGCATCTATAGAACTTTTGCATTAATAGGAATGAATTCGCTAGTAATGGATTAACAATCGGCAGTAAGCGGCAAATGTTCAGGAACTATATGTTAGACAATTACGTAATGTTACAAACATGACTTTTGCATCTATATAATAATTAGTTATCTTATTAGTTTACATACCTGTTGATCAGTAAAATTTCCACCATTCTGCCACTCTACTTCAACCCTTTCTTCTTATTTAAACAATTTTATGAATTCTTCTTCGTCTAACACTCCACTACCACCCACACCAGTGTTATCTCCCAAAAATGTATCATCATGGAAAACCTTAACCACATTTCTCATTGTAATGTTAAGAGAATGAGATGATTGTTTAAGAGAAAACATAAAAACATTTTTAAGTATCAAAACAACTCCTACAGTAATAGCCTTTTCAAACCCGCCCTCCGTAAGTACTTTTTAATGAATTGTACCAAAAATTATACCCGACAGATCTTTGAGTGTTACGATATATCACCCAAATCCTTTGGAGTACAAGTCTTTATTACTACAACAACCTTTGGAAGTTTCCCATTTTGGCAAAATGTCTTCATATCTCCAAAACAACAAGTTGTGATATAATGAGGTGTCATTTTATACACTATTTTAGGGTCATTCAACCCCCTAAATCATACAAACATGACCAGATTATGTGCTTAATCATTTGTTTTCAGGTTTTTAGCACTTGGATGACATTTGGAGGAAATACACGTGACTTGGGCTCATTTGGAGAAGAAACGGACAAGACTACGACTCTACACGAAGTATCTTAAAGAACCACGTATACAGAGCGTGGAGACGGCGTCGCAAGTATAAAGCGATGGCGTTGTGATTTTTAAAGTGATAGCGTCGAGGATTTTGTAACGGCGTCAGAACGTAGCCGCCTTAAAGTGGATCTAGAACCATCGACGTAGCGACGGCGTCATGGATTCAAAGCGACGTCGTCGTGTTGTTTTTCCTATATATACAAAACCGATTTTAGAGTTTTGATTGTGTAACTTTATATAACTTTTGGGAGACGAACCCTAATCATATTAGCAGCTTTATAGGTCATCTTTAGGGCCTCAAAATCCTATTGTAACTACCTTAATCCATGTTTTAATCAAGTAAGATTGTTTATCTTCCATCATTCAACATGTCTATGTGTTGTTTGATTGATTTGTGTTTGCTTTTTTATAACATGCTAGGCTAAACCCTCCTTTGTATTTACTTATGATTGTATGAAACATAGATTGTAGATCCTTCTCATGTTGCTTCTTGTGATGGATGTGCACGTTAGTCTTTAGAAAACTAGCCATAAGATATTAAATTGGCATAGACGTCTAGGGAAACTCGAGTGTGTAGAAAGGATACCATCGGTAACAGTCTTTATACTACCTTACCCCTAATATGGTTGATCCATTTTAAGATAATTCAATTGCATTTAATATACTCTTAGGGGCCTTGTAATAGTCTTCATACTACCTTACTTGTGCATTGCCTTAATGGAATATTAAATAAACGATGGGTTCGTGTAATTTCTTCATGACTTAGGAAATACTTACACAGATCATCACAAGTGTGACAAAGCAATAGGATTAGGAGAAGCAATCTAAAGAGTAGTACATGATTAAGTAAATACATCTTTTTATCATAAAGTTATCACCGGTAGATTAGATTATATTTAGTTTAATTCAGTTAATCAAACCAACCTCTCAAACCCACGATTTTTACTGCTTTCATAAAAATATAAAAAGAATCTTCTCTCAACCCTGTAGACCTCTGTTAGATCTTGATCAAGCCTTCCCAACCTATTCCCCTAGAGAACAATAACAACCCCTGAGTCTTGCCTATACTACAATGCAACGATTAGGTGCACTGCCTATGGAGTTGTAAAACTTCTTGTTGAAGTATAACGACAACCGCATCAAGTTTTTGGCGCCGCTGCGTGGGGAATAGTTAGGTTTCGACCATTGTTTAACTTAGGACTACTCGCTTGAATCCTTTCAAGTGAGATTTATTTTCGTTATATTAACTTTCTCATAGTCTATCTTTTCTTTGTGTTATTTGTTTTATAAATAATTTTCGTTGACCTCCATAGGAGACGAAAATCCTATTCGTACTCTTGGAGATTACTCCAGACCTAGCCACGAGGGCTAATTGAGCTCCCCGAAGGGAACAATGTGGTGCCTCTTCGATCCGACACCATCCGGTTGGTGCAAAACGGATGCTCATTCCACGGACTTCACTCCAAGGATCTAAACCAACATCTCAAGGATTTCTTAAAACTTGTGGACTCACTCGACCTTGATGTTGCAAATAAGGAAAGAATGCGTCTGCGTTTATTTCAATTTTCCCTTCGCGATCAAGCTAGTAATTAGCTTAAACGTCTTCCAGCAGGATCCATCTCCACATGGGAGGATCTTACTACTCGTTTCCTTGCTCAATTCTTTCCATCGAGAAGGACCGTAAAACTTCGTAATGACATCCTGATGTTCCAACAAAATCAAGGAGAGTCTCTTTCTGAAGTCTGAACTTGTTTCAAGGACTTACTCTAAAAAGTCCCTCATTATGGCATCGATCTTTGGCTTCAAGTCCAAATATTTTATGACCATGTCAATCCCGCCATAAGACGAACCATTGACCAATCGGCCGGTGGTAAACTTCGTGATAGAAACGCCAAAGAATCCTAGGCATTATCAAAGGACCTCGCCCTCTATGACAATGAAAGTTGGAATGATCCAAGGGATTTCGCTAAGTCGGTCAAGGCTATCTCTTTGCCTCAAGATGTCCCGAGTACATTCGATCGTCGCCTCATCGAACGCTTGATGGAAGCTCATCTTGCTCCTAAGCAACCTATTCAAGTGAAGAAAATCACTTCTTCATGTGAGATCTGCAGTGGTCCCCACGACACTCAGTACTGCATGGAAAATCCTAAGCAAGCTTTTGTTGATTACGCGTTCTCGCGTACTGACGAAGCGGGAGGCAAGTGGTACACTTTCAAACCCGAGCAAAACAATCTTGGTGACACCTACAATCCATCATGGAAAATTCACCCAATCCTTAGGTGGAGACAACTCCAAAATTCTCAAAATAATTTTTCAAACCCACCTAATCGGTTTCAGCCCAAAGGTTCGTTCCCGAACCGCTCCTTCAACAAAAATCCTTAAAGTTTTAACAATCAATCAAATCTCAAAGGATTGGTGTCCAACTTCATGGCATCTCAAGACGCTAGATTGTCTAAGTTTGAACCCGATTTCAAACAACAACAAAGCGAGATGACCAACAAAATTGACACGGTATTGAAGGCCATTACTGATCGAATGACAGGAATGCTTCCTAGTGACACGGTTAAGAACCCAAAACTAAATGTTAACTCCACCTCTCTAGTTTCGTCTGCTCATTCTTACCCAACAAAAGACCCGCAATGCTCAGCCCAAATCCATAGCTTGATGAACGCTATCACGATATGTCCCAAACGGCCGAGCTAATCTCAAAACAGAAAACCTGAAAACAAAGAACTAGAAGAGAAGGACAACCCGAAAAACATCGATACCAACCTTCCTTACCACCAGATCCATCAGTTTCATTCATCACCGAAAAAGTCTGCAAACTCAACTCATTTTTTAAATCGCTCGACTTGGTCCCCCAATCATCCGACACAGAATTTGTTTGCACAAAAGGGGATGACAGTGACGTAATGTTTATTGAGATAATTAATAAGAATGATGATTCCCACAAGGAGGAACCCAAAGTAGGTGAAAACGCAGGAGTAGGAGAATCAGAGGTGGAGTATTTTGACATATTCCTGATCGGGAGTGAGCTAGCATATCATAAGTACCTAATGCATGATCCAACCCCTTTAATATTTCTATGAAACCCCATCATCACAAAAGTATATTCGTCAAACCTTAAAATACCATGCAACATTGGACATGTGCATATTGAGAAAGCATACATAGATCTTAACTCGCCCCTGAATGTCATGACCCGGATGCTGTATAATTGGATCATGAGAAGAAAACTTGACCCTAGGGAAAACATAAATGGAGGAGGGAATAATTTCACAGGAAGGATTAAGGGAATGCACGTCTTTGTAGGAAACTTCACTTATGTCATAGACTTCATAATTGTTGAGGATATTAGTTCAATCATAGACCCTAGGCTATCATAAGTAGTACTAGGGAAGCCCTTTGTTGAAATATCCAACATGACTCATGACCCACCCGAAGGTGTAGTAAGGTTCACAAATAGGACCGATGGAATTGCCTATAAGATGCCCCATAAGATAGAACAGTACAACTCGCTATCAGACCTAGAAAGAGAGCACACTAAGTCAGTCTACCTCGGGAACGAGGAGGACAAAAGAAGAGGGGTGGAGTACGTGATGAGCAAAATATTAGGGTTTTACAAAGAATGTTTAGAGCTTTGACCAGAATATGCGACTGGAATTGCTGATGAAGGAGAAGTCACGTAAGGACGTGTGACTTTGAGTCGAGCTACAAGACTCGCAAATAAAGAAAATTACTTTTTAGTAGGCAACCCAATATTTATTTTCCCTCATTTAGGAGTGACTTGTGGTTTAATTCTTCTCGTTTATTCTTTTATGTTTGAATTATTTTGTAATCATGCTTTGTTTTGTTTGTAACTTCGTCTTATTACAATCAAAGGTATTTTGTATAAAATAAGTGTAGGGGAAAATATCCGGGTTATAAGAACCAATTCAAACATTTAAAATAAATTGTTTAGATTAATTCTTGTTAGTTTCGAGTCATATGATTGTAATGATTAATCCCAGGTTTTATGTAGTGTTTTACACAGAATATAACTAACAAAATTACGTGCAGGAAATTTTTCAACGAAGAATAAATCTTCACAGTGGGTGGAAAGGGCGTCAGGATTTATCCTGACGGCGTCGCTCCACCAGACATGTGAAGATTCAAAAAAATTTAATTATGTTTGAAAATTAAATTGTGTAATATCTAAAATTTATAATTTTCTTGTAAACCTGCAGAAACCTATGATTGTATCATCAATTTCATCCTATCTTTACTGCTTTTATAGAGTCAACCCTAAAGTTTCGTTGTATATATCATATCTCGCAGATTTTACGCCAGGTGTAGTTGTCTTTGTCTTTGATTCACAGGTTATATTTGATGAGAAGAAGCTTGGAAGTTCTTAGGAAGTTTCATTAGACGATTCTTGGAAGACGATTTAACCAGTTATCGCATATTTCTTCTCTATTATTGAGCAAACTTGGGGAGTACTAGTTTCTTTTACTTGTTGTCTTTTCCCTTTATTATTTTTACGGGTACTTTTTAAGAACATTGGAGACAATGTTCAACTTAAGTGTAGAGGGGAAATAAGCCTTAGAAACTATTCTTTCAATTGCCATTTGCTTGTTCCTTAAAATGATGGATAATATATCAAAACATAGCATAAAAGGTAATTTTAACCAAAATTAAAAAAAATTTATAACACATACTGACGAAAACCAAATATTAATAGCATCTCATGGATAGGAATTTATATGACTAGCACAAAAACCCTCAAAATTTCACCCCAAAAATGTGAGGTTCGCCTTTAAATCTATAGGAATTCGGGTATCCATTATTGATACCCAAGATAGTTTATACCTTTAGCTTGTTCGAGTTAAGGTTCGAATGCAGTCATATGTGTCTATTCTGTCGTTACGGATGTGTACGTATGGTGTTTGTAGCCTTTTCTAGAACATTGGTATCGGTTTTAAATTATATGAGTGTACCAGTAGTATATTAAATTCTAGAACTTGTGTTTGTGATGCATCCAGAGACCGCATAATGAGTATTAGGATTTGCCAGATAAGAGGCACTAGGATTAACTCATGTTTTAAACCTGTATTTGTTATGATGATCACATCGATCATATAACTATCCCACACCTGTGCTTCGCACTCATTTTTAGTGCAAGGCTCTCCTAGTACAACCCTCTGAGCCTATCATTTTTTACGGTTCTCGTAATTTTCTGGTTAAGCCGGACTATTAATGAAGAGCATTGTCAACCTTAAACCAATTGTTACACCCAAATCGCCTTAGCCTACCTTGTATGTACTCGCTTTTAGTACATTATTGTTTTAACCCAAGTTAATTATTAAGTACACGGTTGCTAAGTTCTTATCCTTGTAAATACAGTTTTGGGACGATTGAGATTCATGGTAGTATTCATCTTATGAAGAATTGGAGAAGAAGTAATTTATTACCCCCAATAGAGCTCAATAAGCTCCATGCTATGTTGATCCACCTCAATTCGGGTCATTAGTTAGATTGTAATCATCGAGTATGTAAAAGTTTAAGCGTAGGGGTGTATCTATAAACCCCCGTGATGTATTATATTTTTAAGCAATGACAGGGCAAAAGTGTACAAAAAATTATATATAAAAAAAGTAAAAAAATGTACGGGCTGCCATTTGCTTATGTTTATGTTTATCATAGAGTCAAGAAAAGAAAAGAAAAGAGATTAAGGTAGAGTTATTTAGATTTTGTATATCTTGTCCGAGTTTTTGGCTTAGCAACCCAATCAGCGTGTATTCTTATAAATAATTAGCTAACCCTTTCAGCCCAAATTCACCCAAAAGTCACTACCCAAATATATCCCATCCGTTTCCGTTTCTATTAATGTTATCTTACACCCACACACCATAACCTTTTAAAAGACCTCTTTGATAGTAATGATTAATACTTGCGCCTAGCGGTGGAGGTTTGATCATTTACCAAGCCTATGGTAATTTATATGCTACGACAGGTAATGAGTGTTAATTTTCCGTTTCCCATAGTTGTTATAATTTATTATACACCCGAGAGAAAGAGAGAATCCAAACATTTATGTGAGGTGCTAGTGTATACTTTTCGTGATTTTAATTACTGTTAGGAATAAAATGCTAAGGGATTCCCACTGTTAGTTGAATTGTTCCCACTGTTAGTATATTTTCCCACTGCAAGGTTTCCACTGCTAGAAGACTTTCCACTGCTGATTGAAGATAAGGATTACTCAGAGTCAAAGACGCGTTATTGTTGTATATATAGAATGTACTCTGATTATCCCTGTGATTTAGGAGATCTAGTTAGGTCTTATCTTGTACAGGGCTCCTTGTGCTATAAAAGGAGTCCTTAGGTTAGAGTAGGGATTACACATTGATGATAGACATACATCTTACACATACTACTCGTATAGCTTTAAGGTTTTGTAAACCCTAGTACTTTTGAGTACTCGTATTATTCAATCAATAATATTAAGGCTTGTTGGTTATTCACTGTTCCATTCCATTACCATTGTTATTCTTCTTAAACACTAAAGGTTAGATTCCGCATAGCCTTTGGTGAAACACTTCAACAAAGTTTCTCACATTATTATCTTGTGATTACCAAGGTAATAATAACCTTATAACCTAAGGCAGTAGATCTAGAGTTTTGGGACTCAACAAGTGGTATCAGAGCTTGTTGAGAGACTTTGATCTAAGAAGCATAACATTCCAAACTTCTCAATCACAAACAGAAATGGATCCCTATGTTACATCCACTCCTAATTCCACAAAACTTCCAATCCTTGACACTGGTAAATTTGAACAATGGAAGTTTATAATACAACAGTATCTACAACATGAACACTATGCTCTATGGGAAGTCATAGGTTTGTGACTACATAATAGAGCTCCCTGCACAAGATTAAAAGTGTATCTGGTAAAGCTATCTCCATACTCAGAGGAGCAACGAGGAGAAAGCTGTGGATGCTAACAATCCTGAAGACATGCCAAAAGAGAAGGAAATGATGTCAAGGCTAAGAACTATCTTTTATGCTGCTGGCTCTCTCTGATGAACATTCCGTTGAGTTTCTAGCAAGTATGTAATACGGCCAAGGAATTATGGACGCATATTACTAAGGACCTTTGGTGGAAATCGAAGCCCACCAAAAAGACAAAGAAGAATCTGTTAAGAGCCAACAATATGAGAAACTTTCAAAGTCTGAAGGATCAGGAGACCCTTAGAGCCAAACTTTTATTTTAATTGCGGTCTATTGGTGAGTAACTTGAGTTCTTTGAAATGTTACATTTGAAACAAGAAGTTCTGAATCCGAAGTTTTGACAAGCCTTTCACCAGTATTGGCTATATGCATACTATTGTTTTAGGGAAAACATAAATGACCATTAGACACAATGAGTCCGGGATGATTTGTATAATCATCTCAAGAGTCTATGAATCCAGAGATCCAGAAGAAGGGTAGGATCAAGTTCTCAAATTATGGCCTTCGTTTCTTCTTCAATATTCCAAAGGGGAAAAGTGAAGTTACCCACATGTCATAAGTTTTTCCACTGCCTAGTGGTCATGTTACCACTGCATAGCAATGAAGTTGTCACTGCTACCTTTAAGCCATGATACTATCTGTGCATAATAGTACTCAGCCAAAGTGCGTTCTCAAATCAAATCTGAGGACATTACATCAGATTGATGATGCATGAAATTGAAGAGATGGACATCAAATGGGAATATGGCTTTGCCTTATTAGTATGAGGGATAGATATGGTTCTGCGAAGTATGACTGAGTAAGAAGTATTTATTTTTTTTCACCATTCAAGTGGTCTGATGTAGCTTGGGTTTATAAAATCTAAAGTGGAATGCTTCAATTGCCACAAATTTGGGCATTTTGCTAGAGAGTGCAGAGCACCAAGGAGTCAGGACAGAAGTAGAAGAGAGAGCTACAAGAAGGAGCCAAAGGTTGAAGAGCCTAGCCACAAGACAATGATGGCCATTGGATGGGACTGGAGCTTTATGGCTGAAGAAAATGAAGCTTCAGAGAATCAAGCTCTTGTAGCAGAAGAGGTGGTGCCAACTGAATTTGCTTTGATGGCAATATCTAGTTCAAGCTCAGACAATGAGGTATATGATGATTCATATTGTTCTAAATCTTGTAGGAAGAACACATGAAATAACTCAATGACTAAAATTAGTAAACTTAGAGAAGAATTTATGATAGTGAATAAAAAAACCAGATTTGTGTAATTATAAAAGAGGCTTATCACAGGTTGAAGCTAGGTTGGTTGAGTTTAAAATAAATGAATCTAAATTTTGTGAAAAGATAAGAGTCTTAGAAAGAGATTTAGAACTTAAGGATTATAAAATTGAGAATCTTACAAATGAGCTTGAAAAAGTCAAGAAAGAGAGAGATGGCATTGATTCTAAGTTAGAAAAATTTGTAAACTCATCTAAAAACTTAGATCAAATGTTAGAAACTCAAAGATCAGTTAAGGATAAAATGGGTCTCGGGCTTAATGAGTATAGTGTTGTGCTACCCCCTCCTGTACAAGTCTATTTTCACATCCCAGGCCAGATTTGTCTTGCGACCAGGTTTACCTGGAATTTGAAGATAACACTGTCACTGAACTAAACTAGGCCCTACACTAGTGTGATGTTAACTATTGGATATATGATGTGTAATATGATGCGAAATAACTTGGACTGTCTTGTGACATGGTGGGAACATCTTGTAATGCTGTGCTCAAAGCCCTATAAGTATCTTGGTGAAGAGTATGGTTTGTCTCCTGAAGGTCATTAATATCAATATATTATTGAAAATGCTAGGAACGATCTGCTAAATATGACTGTGTTTTAGTAGGAAACTAAGCAACAAAGAGCTAATGTTAGGTCTAAATTGGTGGGGTCCAGTATGTATTGTAGGACTGGAGTCGGAGGATGATTATGATTTTGATACTGTTGCCTATCCTTGTTCGCTGTGGTCTTGCATGGGGTGTAGTATTGCTGTTATCCCCTGCTTCTCTTCTTTGACACTTCTCCTGCAATATACCTTTATATCTATAAAATAGAGTTGCTGTGTTTTACCCCTATTTTTCTACCATTTAATCAAAATAGAGATCAACCTAGGGGAAACCTGAGGAATTGTGAACAGTCTAAAATCCCAACATCCTAGGAAAGACTTTGAGGATGCCCAAAATAAAGCATGTTATAAATGTGGTGGCTTTGAGCATTTGAAGGTTAACTGTAATAAAAATATGTGGGTAAATAAAGGGAAAAACTTGTCAAGGGCTAATTATACCCAAGGAAACTTGACACCCAAAGCTATTTTGCTCAAATCTGGCACAAAAACCATTGCTCCTAACAGATCTTTTTCCACTGCCAGAACATTTTTGAATAGTGCTCAACCAAAAATGAAATCTTTTGATAAATCAGCACATTCAAATGTAAAACGTCCATTTGAAAGAAAATCAGTATCTAAAAATAAAATTTGGGTTCCAACTGCTAGAACCAAAAAATCCCACTATTGTGCCTTAAAATATCCCACTGCTAAGCAACAGTTGCCTTGTTGTTAAGGAAAACAAGGGCGAAAAGCTGCTTAAGGTCAGCTCGTTGGATTTAAAAACCCTAAGCCAAATCTCTGGTGTAAGGTCTCAAATGTCAATGGTGTATCAGTGTCATTCAAGAAATATCAATACATTGATAACAAGGCTCATACTAAAGTCAGTAATGGCCCTTGGGTCCCCAAAGATATGAACTAATTCTCTCTTCGATTTGTGCAGGGCAATCCATGGATTAATATTGGTTGTTTAATAGGATTTTGGGTATAGTGGTTTGCTCAAGGCACCAAAATGACTGGCTATCATATCTTACTCTAGCAGATTAGAGGCCTGCCTCTTATGATGGAGGATATGTGTCATTTGGATATGGAGGTGGAAAGATTACTGGCAAAGGCACAATAAAGACTGGTAAACTTGAATTTGAAAATGTGCATTTTGTGAAAGAGCTTAAATACAACCTGTTTAGTGTATCTCAAATCTGTGATAACAAAAATTGTGTCCTATTCACTAATTCTGAGTGCATTGTATTAGGTAGAGATTTTAAGCTTGAGGATGATAGGCATGTGTTACTTAGAACACCTAGACAGCAGAATATGTATGCTGTTGACTTAAAAGACATTGTCCCTCATAAAATCTAACTTGCTTGATTGCTAAGGCCTTTGTAAATGAAAGCATGTTATGGCATAGAAGGATTAGGTCATCTTTGAACTTTAAAATATGAATATATTGGTTTAGGAAGTAATCTAGTTATAGGTTGGCCCTACCAAAATATTTGGAAAATGACCATTCTTGTTGTTGATTGCTTGGAAAGGAAAACATATAAGCTTCGTGTACTGTCCATGTATAGCGAATTAACTTCTAAGCCCCTTCTACACCAGACATTGGATTTATTTGGACATACCTCTATTAGTAGTCTGAATCATAAATGGTATTGCTTAGTTGTCACTAATAATTTTTCTAGGTTTTCTTGGACTTTCTTTCTAAAAACTAAGGATGAAACATATAGGATCCTTAGAAACTTCATAATAGAAATAGAAAATCTAAAAGACCTTAAGGTTAAAATTATCAGATGTGATAATGGAGGTGAGTTTAGGAACAAAGAAATGGATGATTTCTGTTCTTAGAAAGGTATTAAGAGAGGTTTAGCTCATGCAAGAACCCCTCAAGCAGAATTGAGGTTTCTAATAAAGAAGAAATAGAACTCTCATAGTAGCTTGCAAGGACCATGTTGGCAATGCCTAAACTTCCTGTTACCTTTTGGGCTGAAGCAGTTAACACTGCTTGTTATGTCCAAAACAGAGTGTTAGTAACTAATCCACTCAATAAGACTCCTTATGAACTTTTTAATGGAAGGAGCCCCTTGATAGGGTTCTTACGGTACCGTTTTGGGTGTCATGTCCTTGATTCTTAATACCTTGAGACAACTGTAGGACAAGTTTGATGTAAGGTGGAGATGAAGGTTACTTTGTAGGATACTCCCTAAATAGTAAAGTATTCAGGGTGTTTAACAAAAGAACTAAACACATAGAGGAAAACTTGCATATAAATTTCCTAGAAAGTAAAGTCATTGATAAAGCAAGTGGTCCAAACTGGTTGTTTGATATTGAATCTCTAACCAAGTCTATGAATTATATACCAGTTGTTGGTGCAGGAACATCTTCTTCTAACATTTTAAGGTATCAATAAAGAAGATGTAAAGCAAGCTGAGATAGGATGCTCACTCTAGATTCATTAGCTCATTCCAAATTGGTTTCATGAGGCCTCAAATGATAAACTTTAAATGATGGTGCCAAAGAAACGTGGGTGAGAATTCTTATTATTACCTCAAACGGACATAAAGACGGTTCATACGGATAAAGATGTTTCTGAACAGGTTAAACATGAAGTGAATGAAGAAGTTCCTGAAAGTAGTGGAATCACGTTTCCCACTGCTTGTTCAAAAGAGTCATCTAAGCTCCCTTCAATCCTAATAGTGGAAACTGACTGTTCCTTATTGTTACTACCAATGTTCCACTTGGAAATTAGTGAAAATATTTCACCATTGATCTCATCTGAGCCTCCTTCAAATGCTTTATACTTTGGGGTGAGAAACATTGTTTGCTTTTAAATTGGACACAAGTTCTTTACGCGAATTTTACATGTTTATGTGTTGCCTAAGTTTGCTTACAAACCTACTACTGCCTGAATTATCATGAACTGTTAATTTCTCGACCGGAGGATCGGTTGAGGGAGCACGAGTGAGTAAATAGATCTATTGGGACTAATTATCCCTATCCTCTTTGGTTCCACTTAATGAAGAACAAACGAATATATGTCATGTAGATTGTGCGTTATGGTGGTCTTTGGTTTGGGACACCGGTTAAGGGCAGGAATACTATGCGACAGGATGTAGCATGCCCTGTTGATTATTAGCTTCAGTGTCATGAGCTTAGTGCAACAGTAAATACTTTTTATGTGATGATGTATCTGTTATAGTAGTCACATACATTTTGAAATCTTGTGGTCCACTCTTGTATTAACTTAAACCTATGAATTCACCAACATTATGTTGTCGTTTTAAACATGTTTTCTCAGGTGCTTAGCTTGGATTGATTCTTGATGCTATGTGGAGTCTATGTGCTATGTGACTTCGCCAATTTCAAGACTTATCTATTATTTACTCGTTGTCCTTATCAAAAGTTTGCTATGTTTCTGCTACATCTAACTTAAATATTATGGGTTGGAAAACTTAAATTTATTTTCTTTTATGCAACGAGTAAACCTTTTTTTCAAACGTCCATGATTAGTGGTCGTTCTTTATTGCTTTGTGATCGGATTATTATGATGTCACGCCCTCGGACACGTATTCCGTCTAGGCCCCGTCGGGGGGTGTGACATTATATATCCTTATTTTTTTATAACCACCTCATCTGATACACACACATAGTGTGTGTTTTCAGATCGTCTTTTTTCTCTCTCTACACCCATCCACAACTAATCGATCGATCATCACAAACAACTAATCGATCGATCTTCAATGATTGTCTTTTTTTGAATCGATCATCTCCTTCTTCATTTGATTAACATCGGGTTCATATTTAATCTTATTTTAGCTTATTTGATGTGAATAAGCTTATCAATTTATCATCATCCGAATTTATAAGCTTATTATTCAGCTTATTTTGATCGAATATCTTAATTATTTGTTATTAGTGATAAGCTAATTTATTTAGGTCCTTTATGTGAATAAGTGTTAGCCTCAAAATATTAAGTCGAATAAGGAAATTCGGTCTTTATTTATTAGTCGTTGTAATTGGCTAGAAAGGGAGTTGGGCTCGTGATTTAATCTAATATTGTATACGTTGCGGGCTAAAGCCCAAAACCCGTGCCAGCCCAACAACCCTACACCTAGGCGTCACCCTAGGGTAGTAAGAAACTATAAATACCCCTCTCCACTCTTGGAGAGGGTGTTGGTTAGTTGGTCTCATTTGTATTTTTCACAAGGTAATCAACCATCTTTTTTTCTCTCTACTTTCTCCCTCTAGCTTCTCTCTCTAAAATTCTTTCTTTCTTCTATCTCTTTTCTTATAGTTTCTTATCATTGATTCATACCTATTTGTATGGAAGTGAAATGATATCTTAGGGAACCGACATTTGGTATCAAGAGCATAGGGGATACCGAGTTATGTGCGTGTGGTTTAGCATTTTTTTTTGTTCGAAATATTTTTTTCTATCAAAAGTGTGATTTTGATCTTCCTAACTACTCAAGGTTTAATCTTGTTTAAAGTTTAGGAGGTTTTTAATCTTTCATTTTTGTTGTTTTTAAGAAATTCGGTTCGTTTTTATTGTTAAGAATCTGTATCGAGTTTGAAAAAACAAATTCTACCGAAAAAATAGGATCACCGAATTTGTGATTATTCCGAATATTGTAATAGTGCACACATTTTTCGGTTTTATCAAAAAGTGTGTTCTATGATTTCATTTCATTCTCGGTAATTAGCATAAAATTTATAATAGATATCTCATTCTCGGTAATTAGCATAAAATTTGTAATAGATATACAAACTCTCGGTTCTATCGAGTTTTGTGTTAGGAGAGTTATTATCGAAAGTTGTAATAGGCAAATTTGTTAGATAATTTCGATTTGTAACTTACCGAATTTGCTTCGAAGACTTGTTCGAGAAATTTGTCCGACAAATTCTACCGAGTTTTGCTTTGTCCGAGAAACCTTCCGAGTTTGATCTATCCGATATCATACAACATTTGTTACCGGATTTGATTTACCGAATTTGTTACCGGATTTGATTTACCGAGTTTGTTACCGTGTTTATTACCGACTTTTCTCTACCGATTTTGTTACCGAATTTGTTACAAAATTTGGTACCGGACTTGTTTTATCGAACCTGGAATATCAAGACAAAACCACAACACAACTCTATCATCTTAAGATCCTACAAATCATTTTCACTTCATAATTCAACAATCATTCATCATGACAACTCCAATCACAACTTCCACAACCGACAGTCAAATGCATAACAACATAATGGCAGCTGGATCAAGGGATCGTCCACCAATGCTTGCAACAGGACGATATGCACAATGGCGATCACGGTTCTTACGATACATTGATACAAGACTAAATGCTGATGCCTTACGGAAGTGCATTCTCAAAGGTCCTTATACTCCAATGATTGTCACAACTCCAGCTGTTTCGGTAACAGAGGATTCTACAGCAGTTCCCAAACAAACAACAGTCGAGACAGTTATGAATATGACTCCTGAGAAAAGAGCTCATTTTGAATCAGAAAAAGAAGCGATTCATTTGATATTGACTGGAATTGGAGATGAAATATACTCAACTGTTGATGCATGTCAGACAGCTTAAGAAATGTGGGAAGTCATCGAAAGGCTACAACAAGGTGAATCACTCAATATTCAAGATGTCAAGACAAACTTGTTTTGGGAGTTTGGTCAATTCACCTCTCACGATGGAGAAACAATTGAGTCTTACTACATAAGATTCTACAAAATGATGAATGAAATGCTCAGAAACAATTTGACAGTTGCAACGATGCAAGTCAATGTTCAATTTCTTCAACAACTTCAACCAGAATGGTTAAGATTTGTCACAATTGTGAAGCAACAACACAAGTTGGATGAAGTTTCATACCATAAGCTCTTTAACATTCTGAAACAATACCGAAAGGAAGTTAATGAACTCTGTACTGAAAGAATGGCCAAGAATGCTAACCCATTAGCACTTGTTGCTACTGCTCAAACACTTCAAGACCCTTATTATCTTCTCTCTTGATATAGTTTCATCATCCGTCATTTCTATATATCGGACCTTCCAAGATGTTTCAGGTTGTACCCTAATCTACTCCGTCCAAATTATCTTTCAAACATACACATACTTCCACGGATTCGGGGTTAGTCTTGACCGTCTTTCGATATCATCTACCTCTAATAGTACAAGGACGATTTGGAAGCTACCGTCGAAGCTTGAACACGTTAATAGTCACGTAGCCATAGCGGATAAAAATTGGAATTGGAGTTCCCTTTCTTTCACCAAGCCAAAATTTCTATATGTTTGTAAACTCTTCGGGCCTTAAAGTTATTAAAAGTTTGTGCCATATATTGTCCCAACTCGCGGTTGGGGCGATGTTCGTTGATTTATTAGGTCTTCAAATAAAACTATTATAAAGGTTTATATAATGTCACTTGCCATTCGGGGACGATACGGCCCGCATTTGATCAACAATTGGGTTGTGTTGTTAAACATATTTTTGTTGTATATATTTCTAAATAATTTTTTAAAGTTATCGTTAAATTTAAAATTAGGGTTTATATAATTGGGGTCCTGGGTTGTTAGCGTCCTAAACCCAAAGTGATAGTCTAAATTGTTCTTTATTCTTTGTTATTAAAAGTTCTACAGCCTCCAACATTTAAACATGATTAAGTGCGGCGAAACAAAGTAAAAACCAAAGTGTAAATTAGCAAAAATATTTTTACAAATTTCTTTTTTATAACTTTAACATATTCATAAACATTTGATAGGTGAGGTTTTTATTCGTTAATTTTTCCGTCATAGGCATAAATTTGATTAAATAACTAATGAGTAGTTGGGTATAAATAAAATCAACCGATAATATAGTTGTTTTGCCCCTTAAATAACTAGTTTAAATAGTTAAATCATTTGTAGATCCCCAATTTGGGTCGCTTATCGAAACGGGCTTATTTCTAATTAACAAAGTGTTTACTTAAAGGTTTAATGTCTCACGTTGTCGTATTATATTTTCAAACATCATTGCAAGTAGAATTCCACTAGTATTATTATCATAGCAAGTTCTCTAGGGGTTCTTTCACAACATTGTTTACGAAATGTCTATAGTTCATTTGTGCGTTCGCTACTCGGAACTATATATAGTTACTAATATACCCCTAAATTTCATCTTTAAACTATCACATATTTTAATGCCGCTTGCACGGATAAATTTATAACATGAGCAACACAACGGGAATGAAAAAAAAACACCATCTAAAACGGGTTTTATACATAATTTTAACAATTCCATAGCTCTAGTATTATTGGATGCATTATGTAGTTAAAATCGTAAAAACTTATTATCTAATTATATTCATTAAAGTGATCATGTAAAATTTTTCTTAAATTAGAATCCCGTATGATGATAACCAAATAGTTCATAATAGCAATTGTCCATTCATTTTATACAATAGATTCGGAGATAAACCAATGAGCCGTATAACCGGGCTAAATAAGATTCTTGTCGTACCATGTGATGCGGTACAAGTATTCCGTAGTTTAGAAACTCATATTTGTAATCACGAAAACCTATAATAATCATCGTTTTTAGCCGTTTCCATAATATTTAAAAGCATCACTTTTTAGAGTAGTACGACATACATGTTGATACCGTGGTTGTTGCCTCCTTTTGTTGATCTCCGTAAGTTGACGTTGTCGATGTGTTTGAATGGATAAGTGCTTGTTGAAGAACAAATCTTCGTATAAATTCTCAAGTCGATACCGCATCAATTATCAAATTTAAAACATGACCATCCGCATCATTAGTACCTTGCTTGTGAGTATCTTTTTGGTAACCGCAGCTTCACAGCTATTATGAGTTCCTTAGTGTAGTGTTAGAAGTGGGTTATAAAATTTCGACATTTCTTACAATCGGTCTTTTCCACACCATCTATATATCACACAAATCGTAATTAGACCAAAACATCTCATTTTTCGTAGTTGGTCTATCTAATTTGCACAACATCTTCATTTGTGTACACTTTTCATACATGGCTAGTAGAAACGGAGGGATTAGTGGAAGCTTGTTGTGATTGTGAGTTTTCCATTATACAGGGACTAGAGAAATTAGAGAGATTAAAGAGAGATTAGTGAGTGTTTTTTATGTGTTTTCAACCCCAACTGATTACATGTATTTATACTACCAATCCATGGCTTAAAATCATCAAAAAAAAGCAAAAAAAACAAAAAAATGGCTATAAACGGCTATATGACCATTTGAATTTATTTTTTTTTAAACGGTTAAAACCGGGTTTTTTTAAAAACGTATATAACGGCTAGTGTTGACCGGTTTTTTTAACCGGTTTTTTTTAAACGGATATAAAAAAAATTTGAAATAAAAAAATAAAAAACCGGTTAAAACCGGTTATTTTAAAAAACCAGATAAAATCGGGTTTAGAACCGGTAAAAACGGTCGCTTATTAAACCCGAAAACCGGTCTAACCGGTTCGGTTATTTTTAACCGGTTCGGTTAAATAAAAACCGTTTTTTTTAAACCGGTTCCGGTTTTTTGGACCGGTTTTTAAAAAAACCGGTTCCGGTTTGTACCTCTACTTACGATACGTTGATACAAGACCAAATGGTGATGCCTTACGGAAGTGCATTCTCAAAGGTTCATACACTCCAACGATTGTTACAACACCAGATGTTCCTGTAACAGAGGATTCTCCAGCAGTTCCTGAGCAAACAACAGTCGAGACAGCTATGAATATGACTCCTGAAAACAGAGCTCATTATGAATCAGAAAAAGAAGCGATTCATTTGATATTGACTGGAATTGGAGATGAAATATACTCAACTGTTGATGCATGTCAAACAGCTCAAGAAATGTGAGAAGCCATCGAAAGGCTACAACAAGGTGAATCACTCAATATTCAAGATGTCAAGACAAACTTATTTTGGGAGTTTGGTCAATTCACTTCTCACGATGGAGAAACAATTGACTCTTACTACACAAAATTCTACAAAATGATGAATGAAATGATCAGAAACAATTTGACAGTTGCTACGATACAAGTTAATGTTCAATTTCTTCAACAACTTCAACCAGAATGGTCAAGATTTGTAACAATTGTCAAGCAACAACACAAGTTGGATGAAGGTAGTATTATCATCATTTAAATTTATGTTGCTAAATTATAAGCTAGTTTATTAGTTTATTTTGATGAATTATAAGCTATCGTATTAGCTTATTTATGTTGCTATTGTTAATAAGCTTTATTATTAGTTATTTTTTATG
Source organism: Tanacetum coccineum (assembly GCA_026074375.1). Taxonomy (NCBI): domain Eukaryota; kingdom Viridiplantae; phylum Streptophyta; class Magnoliopsida; order Asterales; family Asteraceae; genus Tanacetum; species Tanacetum coccineum. The sequence goes on along the minus strand of BQNB010006240.1, from coordinate 46,830 downwards.
TTTTTAATAAGCTCTATTAGATTAATTTGTTGATATAAGCTGAATTAAGGTGTATTTAGCTTATCAGTTAGCAATAAGCAATTTTAAGTAGCTTTTGGTTAACGTGTTTGATATATATGATATATCATATACTTTTCATACATATATCATATATGATATTGCTTTGTCAAATGTATATGGCATGTGATTATCATATACGATATTTTATTTTCCCAAAAAACAATTTATTTATTCATATATGATATTTTCATACGTATATCATATATGATATTGCTTTGTCATATGTATATGACATGTGATTATCATATATGATATTTCATTTCTCCAAAAACAGTTTATTTATTCTTTTATATTCATTTTATATTTTCAGAATTGAAGAACATGAATGCTTGTTCATTATGTGGAAGTTTGGATCACAACAAGAGGAGATGCCCTAAGAGGTTTGAAGATCAAGAACAAGTCGTGGTTCAACATTAAGTTGTTGTTCAAAAAAAAATTATTGTTTAAAAAAGTACTCTTTTTTATTTGATTGTTATATGAACAGGTGTTATAATTTTTTTTTCACTTGAATTTTGTTGTTTTTGATCTTGCATGAATGTGATTCTATTATATATCATATGTGATATTCTAGGAAATCATATATGATTTTACATCAGTTTCTTTTACATTTGAATTATCATATGTGATATTTGTATTTTACAATTTAGTAACAAAGTATCATATGTGATTTCTTTCATAAATCACATATGATTTAACATGATCATCACTGATTTATCAACTATCATACTTGATGTTTAAACAATGATAACATGTGTTCCTGTTCTAATGCTTTTTTATTGGAATTGATTATGAATGTGTGCAATAAAACTTTAACAAAATAGACATAATATCAAAAATTACATCCGAATGTTTCACCATTTTCATTTCAGCATATAACATGAGGACATAGAACAAAGAAAGTTAAACCATTATTGCAATACATTGTACCAGTTTCTAATGGTTTACAAAAATCGTCCGTAGATGTCAAAACTCCATACGGAGATTACAAGAGAAAAACGGATTATACATTTTGACCGTGAAATGAAAATTCATGAGCTTCTTCATTGAGCTTCCTGGGCCTTTGGATGCTTGCGGTGTTTCAGATGTCTTGAAAACAGCCTTCTCTACACAAATAAAAAGATTTGATTTAACTTTCAAGCACATTATCATATATATGATATATTATAATGTTAAAGAAGTTAACTTTCAAGCAGATTATCATATATGATATTATACACACAAGTAACTTTTCAAACTTATAATATCAACAAAATCTTCATAAACGCTTAAAATCTAACTTATATCATATATGATATATTATAATGTTAAAGAAGTTAACTTTCAAGCAGATTATCATATATGATATTATACACACAAATAACTTTTCAAACCAATAATATCAACAAAATCTCCACAAATGCTTGAAACCTAACTTATATCATATATGATATAGTATATAAGTTTCTCCAATTTTTTCAGGCAACTTATCATATATGATTTTTTCACTAACACGTCATTTCGTCTTTAAAATCACAATATGATCAACAAATCCTTTCTAAATAATGAAAACTTAACATCTAATCACATATTTACTTCATCAACATCAACATACTCGATCTAAAGGTTACTTATCACTATACCATCATCAAATATTAAAATATCTTCATTATAAATTGTATAAACACAATAACTTGAACAAAAAACACAATATGTTCATCACAAGATCTATAAAACAGTAGGCTTCACCATTTATGCATAAATAACATTAAAATATGTAGATGAAGTGTTTTATACCTGAATCGATGATTTTAATCATCATTTTGAGCGGTTTTTAACTCGAACCTTCACCTATAGGCTTATTTATTAAGATCTGATCGTCTATAGCAACATCACCGTCATTATCTTTTATTTTTGATGTGTCGTACGATTATGTGTGTGTGTTTTAGTGTGTGTATTTTTGATCGGTTTGAATGTGTGAGTAGTGTGTGTTTTAGTGTGTGTTTTGGAGAGAGAGAAAGAAAGAATAGATCTGAAAGTATTGATGAAGTGGTAGGTGTGTGAGTGAAATTGACCGAAATACCCTTCCGTCCTTTTTTGTTTTTTTTAATTAAAAAAATTCTTTTAATCATGGTCTTTCATTATTTTTAGATGGATGGCTGAGATCGGTCCCCCGGTATCCAAGAAAAGGAGGGTATCCAATATAACCTCCCTCTTATCTTAAAATCAAATGATTGTAAGAAGGTATTATAGCGTTATGGATTGATTAGTTGTACGAACCATCCAAGCTTGTTCCAATATCTTGTGATCTGTAATCACTTATTTTTAGGGTAATTGGCACAAAAATGTACCTAACTTAAGGGCCATTTCTAATCAAGGTATCAGACTTTTTTTCTTGCATTAAAATGCACCAAACTTATTTCTTTTGGCCTATCTAGGTATTTTTGTTAAATATTTAATGACCATCCGTTAAGTTTTACATTTTGAAGTCCACCGGTCGCTACCAACGCCACCGATCATCGTTGTCATCACCAAGTTTGTGGATTCATTCAATACTTCAATCTAATCGGAACTACAATTGGGTACACCATCTAGTGATAACAGTCGTTTAGTGGCCTTAACTTTCATTTAATTAATCATGGATTAAAACATTTTGAAATAATTCTTGATAATTAGACCAAAAATTATTAATCTACAGTTAGGCTAGTGGGAGTGGTCATCATGGCTCACCGTCCACATCAGCTCCACCTCAACGCTAAATCAGTTTTCTCTCTCCCTCACCATACCTCACCATTCAAGTGTTTTAGTTACCATACATTACCATTCATTAAAATACCCATTTTATACAAAAAAAATACCTCACTAAATACCACACACACACTCACATACCAAATAAAAAATATTAAAACAAAAAAGAAGACCCACAGGTTTTGCCACTGACGCATGGCGAGTGGCTCACTATTCATTGCATTTATACCCCACCTCACGAGTGAGATGGTTGTGTTGTTTTGGAGCCTTACGAGTGAGGTGGTTACTCACCAAGTGAGCTCACGCCCACTCCCTTTAGTCTTACATAATAATTTTACTGTAACACGTACAAACACACGTACTTCTAGAAAACTTTTGTACCTATTGTAACCCTTCAAAAGACACCTACTACCTTTGTCCCAGTCAAACTCGAACATGACTTACCACATACTTTTAATCAATGTTTTGAAAACCGGGTCTTTAATCGACCCGGTCGAGTCACCGGGTTACCGGTTCAACCAGTTGGACCGTCGGGTCAACCCGGTCTTCCAAAACAAAAAAAAAATAAAAAATTCAAAGATTAGAAAAAAGTATGTATATAAATCATGGAATATTTCATATAGTAAGCATAAAAACTATTTATTAACAAATATAACATGTAAAAATAAAATTACGTCGCAAATATATACAATAAACATGCTTTATTTAGAAAAAAACACGAAAAAACTGAAACTCGACCGGGTCTCGTGAACCGGGTTGACCCGGGTCACTCAAAACCCGGCGGGACTAACCAGGTTTTGAAAATATGAAAACCGGTTTAATATGACCCGTTTTTTCTACCGGAACCGGTTGAACCGGGTTTCAAAACACTGATTTTAATGCCCTTCAATAAAGAAGTAGTAGCATTGCGTTGCCTTATTACATTGACCACAAACACTTCAAATGTCACCGCCACTTGCCAAAAGAAGTACTGCGATTCACCTAGGTAGATTGAAGTATTGAATGAATCCCCAAACTTGGTGGTGGCAACGATGATTGGTGGCATTGGTAGCGGCCGATGAATTTGAAATGTAAAACTTAACGGATGGTCGTTAAATATTTAACAAAAATACCCAAATCGGCCAAAAGAAATTAGTTTGGTGCCTTTTTATGCAAGAAAAAAAATCTGACATCTTAATTGGAAATAATCGTTGAGTTGTGTACCTTTTTGTATCATTTGTCTTTATTTTTATTGTGATATATAATCGCTTATTTTTACTGGTATCTAACATCTCTTGCTAGAGCATTTTCGATAAATTACTGTTAAAAAAATAAAAACTCATAATAAAACTATAGAGGGGTGCATTTAAAATGGATATATGATCATGTGTTATCTTCATGGTTCTAAAAGGCGCGCAAAGACCTCGCAAAAGCCTCAAAAAGGTGTGAGGCGTGACCTCTACGCCACGCAATAGACCAATGTTTGGGCTTAAGGCTTGACGTGAGATGACGAGTGGAAAAACGTGATAAAACGCGATAAAAAGTGATGCATGGAGGTTTTTTGAATTTAATTTCAATAAAAGTCGTATTTTTATATAGAAAATGAAAAAGATTACATGCAAATGACAGTTTCTTGACTTTATTTCTAATGTATGACACTTTTTGTAAACTCAATATATAAATTTATAAATATTTTTATATTTTGTCTCGCTTTAAGTCACGCCTTAAAAACGTCATGGCTCGCAAAGGCGTGAGGCTTGGTCATGTCACCACGCCACGCCTCACGCTATTTATAACCTTGGTTATCTTGTTCTTAAATACCACTATTACTTTTTTTTCTTTTAGCTTTTTATTAGTTGACTAGCAGGGTACCCGCGCGATGCGGAGGCGGGTACCCTGTGATCAACCGGAGAAAAACAAAAAGAAAATGATCCCGTTCAGGCCGGTTCATTCATTTTTATAGGCTTTAGCCGGTTCTATTCGGTTCGTTTTCGGACGGCTTTTATTTGCTAGCCGAACCGGTGACTACTCATGTTCCCGGTTGAACCCGTTGGTCCTATCCGATTTTTAAACTATATGTATCAACATATAAATTGTATGAAGCTTTATGGGTTTTATTAGTTTGTACATTGTATATAATGACATGTATTTTTTCATTTTATGGTGTTTTAAAAATAATATTAATTAGTGTGTTTAATGGATTAAGAGGTGTTTTAATAATAATATTAAATATGTTGACCAGTCAATACGTGTGTGTTTATGCATTAGTTAATTGTACATATTGCATTAATATTTGTATCTTAAATAATATGGTGTTTTAATAAGAGTGTTAATTGTGTATTAAAAAGTTGTACGTTGTACACTATGTTTCTTTGTTTGTATCTTATTTGCATTAAAGATTGTATTTAATATATTTTGTTTATTTGTTGTACGCATTAAAGCTTGTACATTATGCATAAAATTTTGAATTACTTAAAAATTATTAATGAGAGAGATTCCAATTTATTTTATAATATAGTAAGATTATGAATGAAAATTGGCGTTTTAAAAAAGGTGTAGATCAATTGTGAAACGGTACTGGTTCGTTCTTTCGGAAAACCAATTAACTTCTTCATCAATCGAAAAACATTTCTAGAATTTATACTACGTATCATTTTCTATTTCCATAACGTCACGATCAATGCATGGCTAATGGAGGCTCCAATAACGTACAAAATATACAGGATAACATTACAGTTCGTTATCTTTATAGCTAGCCTCATGTTTTTCTTATAGTCTTCAATATTATATGCATATTACACGTCCTTAGTATACGTAAATACATTAATATATTTATGTTTATATCAGCCTCGCTTATATTTTAAAGTTTAGGTATGACCGTATGATACGGTAGTTAATTTGCTGGAAATAGCATCCAGAACATACTAATTACTATAAATGGCTAGAAAGAGGCCAGGTGTCACAGAAAATAATAATATAGTATCATGAGGTCTTAAGTAAATAATTGTCGAATGCGTATTTGGTCGGCAGCCGGGAAATTTTGCGTCTCGTTCCGGGGCACGTGTTCAAGTGACGCCTGTTCTCCGACAACAGTAACAATTTTTTTAGTTAATCTTTATGAGATGTTAAAAAAGTATTGAGAAAATGAATGACGTTTACACACGGTTATGAGGCGAAACCAAGTTTATATATATAATTTTAGACCCTTGAACGGAAGCATGCATCATATAAATTGGGTACGTGTAATTATCAGCCATGCTTTTTTCAAAGTTAAGAAATATTTTTACTCCCCTTAGTTAAAACAAATGACCGTTTGAATTAACAATGTTTTGTTCTGTCCTACAAATGCTAAGTTTATTATTTTTAATCCGAAGGTTGTGGTATATGCATATCGAATTACAGTTGACTTATTTTCCAAGGCTTAAAACAAGGGTTGCATATTTTATTTCAATTACATATAAGAACATTATCTCTAGTAAACATATGAATCGCGATTGCTTTAATATTAAGTTATTAACCCATCTAGAAATGATAAACTGGTCGATGAAATAGTAAATTGAATTTCAATTGGATAAATTGTAACAATGATCCTTCGTCTTCCTGTACAAACATGTATAATCTCTTGTAGCACTATTTTTCTCTAGGATACTAGAAGAGTAACGCATGCAGTTGAATTCAACAAAAGAAATTAATCAGTTGAATTCAACGAAAGAAATTAATCGGATGATCGGCAATTTATTAGAAGAAACAAGCAAGATGCTAAAGTAAAACAAGTTACAATTTATTAGAAAGATCAATAAGAAGAAGACCTTATACGTAGTATTTAATATCTTTTACGGTCTAATTCTTATAAAGGGTTATGAAAGTTACGAGTTTTTTTTTTTTTTTTTTGAACGGCAATTTATTCGAAACTAGTATGATGCTAGAGAAGAAATGGGTTACAGGGTGCGCACATACAAGCAATTTTTGGATCAATTATCCAATGTGGATGTAAATTTGCACAAGTAATGATGACATGCTAACATAAACCATTGAAACCCCCTTTCGGGGTAGCTTTCTAAAAGGAAACAGGTAACACGTTGATCAGGCAGAAATGATATCGTTAGTGTTGTGTAAGAAGGAAGAAGAGTTCATTAAGAAACTATGTAAACATTTTCTCACAACTGGTAGAGGATTTAACAACTCTACCCACCATATCCTCTTATCAGTTTCTAAAGGTCAAACAAAAAGGTCAATCCCATAAATCACTTGACATTTGTCAAACCTATCCAATCGACTTTAACTTGAATATTTTGCCTATTTTTAACTTTTTTACATTGTACAAGTAAACAAATGAGAAAATAGAGATATGGTGCCAAATAGAGTTGACTTGACACATGCAAAGGTTTGCTCTCGTATATATATATGGCAGTAGTGGTCTTCTATTTTGGACCTACCACTTTCACTTTTTATTTCATAAAATAAAGCTCGATCTTTATTTTCTCTTCCTTTTAAACATTGTAGTTCGTTAAGTTTGTCAAAGGATCTGTTGAATTGAAAAAATAGATCAAGCGGAATGGGAAGATCACCATGTTGTGATAAAGCGGGACTTAAGAAAGGGCCATGGACACAAGAAGAAGATCGAAAACTCACACAATACATCCAAATACATGGACCGGGCAATTGGCGTACCCTGCCTAGTAACGCTGGTAAGTGTCGATATGATGAGTGTGTTCTTTAATTTTCTTCATATTCTTGTACCTATATTGAATATCAATATGTTTCTATACTCAGAAATTAACTGTTTATTTTATGTATAATAGGGCTACAACGCTGTGGAAAAAGTTGTCGCTTGCGATGGACAAACTATCTAAGGCCTGATATAAAGAGAGGAAGATTTTCTTTGGAAGAGGAAGAGACTATAATACAACTTCATAGTGTTCTTGGCAATAAGTATGTTCACTTCTTAAAAAATTCACTTTCACGTACATAACATGAATTTGCAAAGACTATATCAAGTTTACTTAACCAATTTGAATTGCAAAATATTATGTTTTACTTTGCAAGTTCGCTATGTTAAATAGTAACAAATACTGTGATTGATAGTATACGTTATAATAATTGGCACATTAGAATTATTTCATGCATCATCTATTGAAGCAATTTAATTGTTGCTCAACTTTTCGATCTAGGTCTAAATTAATCTTATCTAAAATTGGTTAAATGTAGGTGGTCAGCTATTGCCACTCGCTTGCCTGGGAGAACGGACAATGAAATCAAGAACTACTGGAACACTCATATTCGAAAAAAGTTGCTGCGGAATGGAATTGATCCAGTGACTCATACTCCACGTCTCGATCTCTCACACCTTTCATCTATACTCAACTCAGCTCAAATCAATCTCTCAAACCTCCTTGGCCTCCAAACCTTTGTAAACCCCGACGTTCTAAGCCTTGTTACTCTCTTAGCCGCGTCATCATCAAATCAAGAAAACCGAGAGTCGTTACTACATAATCACTTAGCCACTATGAACCAAACACCTAACATGCAAATCCGAAATTGTGCTTCCACACCTTCAAGTCTTTCAAGCTCTCAAATTTTGGAAAACACAAATCGCATGTTTGCAGCTGATGGACAACACTTTTCAGGACACATGGTAAACCATAATGACCAAAATAGTCAAGTTAATTCGGTATCTCTATGCTCGAGCTCGACTGATAATTCGGTATCCCTCCCAAGTTATAGTCCACAATTTCACGCACAAAATTCAGAAAACTCGAGTTTCTATCCATCAAATGTAGAAAATAATGTCCCCATTAGCCAGAATTTCAACTTTGATTCTATTTTATCAATACCAATGTCAAGTCCGGCACATGTGAATTCATCGTCAACATATATCAATAGCAGTGGTTCTGAAGAAACAAGAGGAAGCCCTTGTAGCAATATGTTCAAGTTCGAGATTCCGGAAAGTTTTGAGTTTGATGATTTCATGTAGATATGGTAGTAAACTCTATAAGGATATATAGTTCATTTCGGGTTTGTAAAACATATACTAGTTCTTTGTAAATAATACTCCCTTTATACACCTTGTAATAAAAATGTTCCTTATAAATGTTGATTATTTATATTCATGCCTACTAAAAAGTTACTCAGCATATTGTTAAATATTAACATCGATGCATAGGATTCTCCTGCCCCACGATTATTGACATACGAGTAAGTGATTTGATTTATGCTATGGACTTGGCAATCGCTACTACTGTTTTCTACAGTTAGAAGATATTAATCTCTTATGGCATATTCAAAAACAATGTAACATGATTGACAGTCAATAGATTAATCGGTATTAAATCTATTATTCCATGCATCGATCGTGATCATTATTTGTATTTGTACATCAAAAGTTATCTAGTATTCCATCTAAAAACAAGAAGGTTGTCTAGTCAGAGTATATAACCCACATTTCACTTCACATATAGTAGGAAATTTGCTAATCAACCCGACAATAGAGGTATATATATCGTGGATAAAAACAAGGGATGGGTGCATGTATATATCAAATCAATACTTTTTAACTTTTTTGTGGTAATGTGATTTGAATACGATGTTGCCATCGTATTTGAATGTGATAATGTTTCCACCAATTCTCACCAAAGCTGGAGTATCGTAAGAAACTTTCCCAAAGGCCTAGCTAGCAAATACTCATATGATAAATAACCATAAAGCGACAAGATAAATATAAACTTCTTTTTCGGACAATGTAGCTCGAAACCCAGTCATTCCAATTAACCTCTATCGGTTAAAGTGTCAAAGTGCAAAGTGCAGGACTGCAAGCCCTTGCTGTTAATTAGTATGAGTAGCATTTTTTCCACATATGGATTTTAATGTTTGCAACCAACCCTAGAATTGTATATTCTTTTTGTGGCGAATTTGCATATACGTGTTTCGTAGCTAATTTTACTTTGTCTCAAAAAGGATCATACAAATACATGTATTGTACGGTGTACAAAAATTATCTGACTCTCATATTACAAATATACATCCGTGAAATTAAGATATAAAGATGTGTTGAATTTGAGTTTAGAGAAAATGTCACTCTCCTAAAGCCTGTTATTGAAGTCTTCCATCTATAATTATTGTTGAGATTATAATCGTGGGTTTGGTGAAAAAACTTGCTTGTGGTGCAGACATTCGTTTTTCTACAAGCTTGTGGTTAAATGAATTTTGAATAAACTACTTCAGTTCTCAACAACTTGTCTTTTCAGTTTGACTCACCTCGATCTTTCTTGCCGTCTCACCCTTCGTTGCTTTTGGAACTCAGTTGTTGATCTCCACTTTAAATCCGCTGATGTGTCTGTTCTTCATTTGCATTCGCGTAAAGCCAAGAGATAGGTCTCTATCAATTTGTATTTTCTCATCACTAATGTACCAAAGTAACAAAGTGGTACAAGGAATGGCGTCTACGTAGTCAACGCTTCGATGTGTAACTTTGTCTTTTGAGAGAACAAGTACTTTTCATAACAGAGAATTCGTAATTACAAACATTTGGTGTATTGACAATTGATCATGACAACATAAACACATGCAGTCGTCCAAGCATAAAAGTTATTACACTATTACAGGCCTAACTTCAGGATCAATCACACGTATATCTATTAGTATACGACGCCACTGCATTGTGTATCCTACACGCATCGATTGGATTTGTTGTTGAAAAGAAGATTAGGACTAAGCCACGTATCTTACTGACTACCGAGTAGAGAATCGTTCAATAATATGAGCAAGGTCAAATGTGGCAATAAAAACTCTTATAGACCACAGTACAAACTTGAAATTGGAATAGCATGCACACCTCTTCATTGTCCATGTTTCTATCTTTTTTATTTTCTTATGTTGATTCTTGGAAAAGAAGTTTCAGGTGACCAATAGAAAGGTAATAGAATCGTTGGGAAATTTATGTAACAGTTGCATAAACTATGCATACTTATATAATTGTGTGGTCTACAAGGTCATCTTCAGTAAGGAAACGATTTTCAGAAACCAGTGTATTTTATCCGATAGCCAGCTAGTAACTGGTGTCTAATGCCAATCACAATCTACAGCAAGCACAAGAATTTATGTATGGTTTTTAAACAAGAGCGATGATAGAGAGACCTAATATACATGCCTAAACTTATGTGTAATCTATTAACAATTTAACACATCACTTATTCATTTTCTCACTTTAAATCTCCACTTTTGATATTTCCACTTATCATTATCTTATTCTCACATGTTTTTAGTTGCATGACATATTCTTTTAAACAATAAAGAGCACAATTTTTTTAAGGTAGTAGATTCCTTTGTGTAGAATTGTAGATGTTCATTTACATGCAACTTGATTAAGCCCAGATTATGGTTTGGACCATTTGGGCTGGACTGTCATCAATTTGAAAGTTAAAGTTGGAGATTATTATATTATATGTATATACAAACGTTGCCGTTTTGGCAGCTCCGCTACAGTACCCGGCCCATTGGGATCCTAATTTGGGCCGACCCATTTGGCAAATTTTTTTTTTTTTTTTTTGTAGGCAATGTAAAAAAAAACCACTCGGCATAAAATAAAATAAAAAAACTATAAAAATATTGACTTATTCGGATAAAAAAATACTCGCGACATGAGGCCCAACACATAAGCCCATATAAAAAAAAAACTATTAAACATGAGACCGAAAAAATAAACCCGCACAAAATACAATTAAAAAACGCCATGCAATAACACGCGATTCTCATTTAAAGCCCATGTTCCCATAAAATTATATTAAAAAAAAACTCGTATAGCCAAAAAAAGAAACATTTAAACATAAGCCCATATAATAAAAAAAACAAACTATTAAACATGAGGCCGAAAAAATAAAACCGCACAATAATAATAATAATAATAATAATAATAATGCCTCGCGTAGAATAAAACGACGTAGTTTTGTTCCACACGCTACAGTGCTCGGCCCTTTGGGCTCCCAATTTGGGCCAACCCATTTGGCTTTTTTTTTTGTAGGCAATGTAAAAAAAACCGCTCGACACAAAATAGAAAAAAAAATTACAAAAATATTGACTTATTAAGATAAAAAAATACCCGCGACATGAGGCCCAACACATAAGCCCATATATAAAAAAACAAACTATTAAACATGAGACCGAAAAAATAAACCCGCACAAATAAAAAATAGAAAAGAATAAAAATAAAATTTTAACGCAAAAATTAACCCGCACTATTAAACATGAGACCGAAAAAATAAACCCACACAGAATACAATAAAAAAACGCCATGTTCCCATAAAATTATATTAAAAAAACTCGTATAGCCAAAAAAAAAACCTTTAAACATGAGCCCCACACATAAGCTCATATAAGAAAAAAAACAAACTATTAAACATGAGGACGAAAAAATAAAACCACACAAAATAAAAAAAATAAAAAATAATAATGCCTCGCAACTACGCGAAAAAAATTAACGACCCGCAGCAACGCGCGGGTAATCATGCTTGTTTATTTCATATACGAATCTCAGCTTAATTCCCAAACCTTTTTGCCACTTTTCATGAGGCGAGGACTCTATTTATACACAGATAAAGTAGATGCAATAGTAACATCTACAGGAATACGTGGCCGACCTGGCCTTACATTATTATTACACATCATACAATCGACCACCTAGTCATGTAGATATGGTATGATGTGTAATAATAATGTAAGGGAATAATGTAAGCTCCCATCGGCCACCTAAGCTTGTAGATGTTACTATTACATCTATTTTATCTGTGTATAAATAGAGGCCTCGCTTCATGAATGGGGTGTGCAATATTAAAGTCTATTTCTTCTCTTTCTGTTGAAACATAAATGTTTCTGAATAGCAGATCGTTATCTTGAATAGAGTTTGTTTAAATGGTATCCCGACTGATGTGTGTTCCATGCTTTATGTTGATGTCAATTCCGCCCCTTTAGTTGGTATCGGCCTCGCATGGCACCAACCAGGCTTGATAGAAATTAAGACTGCGATGACTGGATGCCTATCGAAGATTTTTAAAATCAACGATAGGTATCAAGTCATCGAATTGCGCATGACGGTGGGTTTCGCTTTCCACCGCGTGATTAAGCTAGTACCTAGAGCTTTGCTACTGCGTCATATGTGGCTGTAAGGTGAAGACCCTCGTTTCTTTTAGTGACTTTATCTGACAATGATGTTGTCGTGTCTACTATTTGTTGTTGTAGCTTTGCTCATGACTCTCTCGCGCTTATAGCACGGGTGTGCACGTGCATACCCTGCGATTCGACGGGTTAGTGTAAAAAAAATTTTGTTTTTTTTAAGTAATATACATGGAGTGCATACCTTCAAAGTTGAGTGCATACCCTATGTTGAAATCCTAGGTCCGCCACTGCTCTCTCGTATGTCATAGTTACGGAGTTGTTTGGTCTTTGTTGCCCAAGGCATGTTTAGCGCCTTGTTCCTTCTACGTGGATACATCGGCTTCATATATATTGATTCTTTATTTAAATAATGGGTGGTTGTTTGTAATGATCGAACATTATTTAAAATGGAATATGAATTTCGAAGGAATGTACTATGAATGGTGATTAATTAATCAAAAGATGATAATGGATTATGTATCAAGATAACGATATGCTATTCAGAAACAATTATGTTTTAACATATAGAAAGAGAAGACGCTCTAAGAATAAACTTTAATATTGCACACTTCATTTCTTGAGTCGTTCAACGGTAGTTCAACCTAATAGGAACCTTTCACTCTGAGACTTATTAGTTTCATTCGAATACTTTCAGTAACAATTTTCAATAAAGTCTTTGTATCTCTTTTATCTTGAGTAAAGATTCATGCATTCTTTTCGTGCCAAACATAGTAAGCTACAGTGGAGAGTGTTATTAAAAAAAAAATACTTTTTATGTTGTTGGAGCAGTTTCTAGCAGCCATACTACTCACAATATCCTGCTACCCATATTTGATAGTTCCATTTTTATCTTTTGGGACTCCCAAATCTTCGTAGTATAAGAACTAATTTATTAATATCCACGTCATGTGAAGTTTGCTAACGAATGTAAAATACTTTACCAACAATTTTGGTTTATTACAAATTTAAGTTGAGAATAACCTGTAAAAGAACATTAAGCAGTACGTCATCCGGTAAAAATGAGGTGTTGTCCATTTTTAGAATATGGTCCTTGATATGATATACATGCAAAATGTTTTGAGGTATACATTTCTTTATTTCTGAAGGCGAGTTATTACTGTATAAAATTTAGAAGCAAGCTAGGTAGATAAAGTTACAACTACTTCATGCATGACATAATTTGATCACTGACCTATTAGGCAATAGATTATAAGACTCGAACTTGGGAACTCTATAATTCAGCATAGTATCGGAGCTATAGTTCTGATCTTCGGACATTGTCGGCCACCTTGAGCCGTCGCCCCAATGTCACTCCGTCAAACCATAACTTTCTACACCAGCCCCCAAACAATATCAAATACGCCAATCAGCAGGTATTAATTATGATATCTCAAACAACACAAGAACACCAAGCTTTAGCGTGGAAACCCCAAAGTGGGTAAAAAACACGAGATCACAATAAGTGCCGCTTAAATCCACTATCATGCAAGAGAGGTACACAAAGTATTCTTAGATAACTACATAGAGGCATACAACAATCATAATAATCTTGGAATCAATATTCAAGATATATGGCAACAACAAGAACTAGAAAGAACGAATATCACCAAAAACTTGCAATCTTTCCGGGTAAGAAAACTGAACTTTCCAGCCTCACTAATCAATATCCCAACGGTCAAAAACTTCCTTTATATGCAAGGAAGCTTCAGTCCAAAATCGTGACGATCCGGTCGGTGAAAACTACGGGGGATCGCTACGAAAACAATGTGCGGGTTTTGGGTGATAAGAACTCCGAAAATCTTTTTTTTTTCTTTTCTTACTCTCTTCTCTCTTGTTTTTTCACACTTTATAATGAGCATAAGGATGCCCTAAATAAGGACTAAATGGACCCAAGATGGGCCCCAATGTGTTGGGCTCTTAATCCTCATGGACTAAGAAAATACCCAACAAATCTCCCCCATTTTCTGTCTATGGGGATGAGTTCGCCATCCCAGCGAACGAGCAACAGATCTTCAACTTTTCTCTTGCTACAGCCTTCGTCAACATATCGGTAAGCCTTTCATCCGTATGAACTTTATTTAAGTTACAAATGCATACATCTTCAATGGAATCGCTTATCTAATGATTAACGGATATCAAATATGTTTTGTTCTTTTATGAAACTCATCGAATTCTTATCAAGGTGAATAGTACTTTGATTGTCACAAAGAACCGCATAACGTTGTTGCTTGAAACCAAGTTCTTGCAAAAACCTTTTCAACCTATAATAGTTCTTTGCACGCTTCCGTTGCTGCCACATACTCAGCCTATGTTGTAGACAAGGCCACACACTTTGCAATTCTTAAATTGCCTTGAAAAACAGGCAATCCCCCTGCAAAGGTCATCAAATATTCCAGAAGTGGATTCATGTTGTCTCTTATTTCCAGCCATATCTGAGTTTGTGTAACCTAACAAGCATGGGTTTCCATTTTCCAATGTGATAACCAATTTGGTAGTACCTCGCAGATTCGAAATATTCCATTTATACAGCGTCCCAATGCTTCTTACCGGATTTGATAGGAACGACTGACAACTCAACAGCATGATGCTAAATCTGGCATTGTTCAACACTACATAGCATACATTAAGCTTCAAAGCTGTGGCATATAGAACTTTATCCATCTTTTCATATTCTTCTTAGAGAAGGTCAAGCCCTTATCAGTTAAGCTTAAAGTTGGGAGTTAGGGGGAACTAACCACTTTTGCATTTTCATGTTGAACCCGCGCAAGAACCTTCTCAATGTATGCTCTTGTGATATATGCAACTTCTGGCACCTCTATCAGGAAAAATCCGATTTCCAGGATTTGTTTTGTGGCCCCTCAAGTCTTTCATAGCAAAGGATGTGCTCATAATCTTGCTTCAATTGGGCAATTCTTCCAATGTTCTTGCCAACAATCAGATATCATCAACTTTTAGACAATAAGATGATGAAGTCTCATAATCACCAACCTATGAAGAAAAACACAATGATCAGAAAAAGTCTTTCGGAAGCCTTGCTTCCCTATAACCGACTCAAACTTCTTGTACCACTGTCTCGGTGCTTGCTTCAACCCATACAAACTCTTCTGAAGTCTACACACGTAGTCTTCCTTCCCCTTTAAACCTGAAACCTTCAGTTTTTCATATAGATTTCTTTATCCATATCACCATGAAGAAAGCTGTCTTGGAATTCCAGTTGCTCACCTCAAGGATCGAGGCTAGCCGCAAACCAAGAACACTCGAATAGCTCTCATCTTTCACGACTGTAGAGAAAATCTCATCAAAAAATCAATACCTTTTTCTGATGAAAACTTTAACCACCAATTGGCCTTGCTACTCGGTCTAGGAGTATATCACGTCTTCAATTTGTATACCCATTTGTTGTTTCCAAAGCTCTCTGCCATTAGCACTCCGTCAACTCAACGTTTTTGTTCTACATACAAGGATTTCATCTCATCTTGCAGGCATCAAACCATTTTTCTTGTGTTCATCTTCCATAGTTCTGCATAACACTTTTATTTTGTTTTCCCTTTAGGGCTCTCCCCATCCGTGAGTAAAACATATCATTTGCAGAATAGGTGTGGATGGATGTATGATCTCTAGTGGGACGCCTAGGGAAATAATGGTGGCATAGCCACTGGCAACTCAGGATGAACGTCTTCATCTTGGTCTGGTGCTCTTGAGCATTAAACATCATCAGCACCCTGTTCTTCATCATGTTCTTCATCATTCTGAATATCATCTCTAAACTGTGCAGATCAAAATGTTTTGGAGGAAACCGATCTAAGTCAATAGGATCATCACTTAGTTGAGGAATTTGTCTCCTTCCTCAGTCTTCTCAACATTTTTCAAAGTTTGATCTTCTGTCATAACTCTACATCTCGGCTGCGAACCAAGTTCTTTTGTACTGGGTTCATACAACCTGTACGAAGTTCATCTTGACATACCGAGGAAACGCACATTGTCTTATTCTTCTCATCAAGCTTTGATCTTTCATCTTTGGGAATATGACAGATGCCTTACATCCAAAGACTCATAAATGATGGTATGAAACATCTTTGCGGCTCCAAACCTGTCAGAATACATCAAAACCAAAGGAAACACAGGGGTTAAATTACATTACATGTACCGCCATATTCACAAAGCATCACCAAAACAGAAGCAGGAACCCTGCATGTGTAAGCAAACATCTGATCTCTCTCAACCAAGGGTCTTTTCTTCCGCTCTGTCAAGCCATTCAATTGCTGGTGTCTTCGGGTGGGGGGAAGGTTTTTTCCTTTTTTTATGTGAATCCATGCTCTCTACAATACACGTCAAAGGGGACAATGTATTCATCTCCATTATCACTTCAAATACATTTAAGTTTCTTCCCTGTCTGCCTCTCAACTAAAGCATGAAACTGCTTAAACACATCCAATACTTAATCTTTAGTCTTCAAGGTGTATACCCAAACCTTCCTTGAATGATCATCGATGAAAGTGACAAAATACGAACACCCACCAAGTGTCTTAGTCTTTATTGGACCACTAAACATCGGAATGTACCTGTCAAGTATTTTCTCCGTCTCTAAAAGAATGACGACTCTAAAAGCACGGTCTGTCTGCTTTCTGCCAACATGAGAGCACTTCTTCAGGTTAATTCACGCACAACGGATAACATCTTCTTAGAAAGAATAGACATCATCGTTTCAATCTTGTGACCAAGTTTCTTTTGCCATATCGGTATATCATCTTTGTCTATAGGCATTGACAATGCTCTTGGAGATCTTCGGATGTGTCATGTTAACTTAGATTTCCCTTTTCCCTCTTGCAACAATCAATGATCGAGAGTCACTTTCTCAGCCATTCCAGAAACTGTGGTGATAACCATCTTCATCAAGAAGACTGTTGAGATAATATTGAGTCTCATATCCGTGGACTCGTTTACATTATGCAAAAACCATTGCATCCCTGTGTCAAACTTCAAACAAATATCTCCGAATACCTGCAATCCTAGATTAGCCCAGTATTACCCACTAACAACACCGAAATCACCTGTGTGTATAGATGAAAAATTAGTCTTTTGTGTTGCAAATGGGGGGGGGGGGGGGGACAGTAGCACCACTTATCATAGATCCAAATCGAATCATCATGAGCAAGGTAACCATATCGTAATCTGGAACAAACAAAGAACTCATCTGTGGTGGTATTTACTTCAGTATTGTCATCACCTAGCACTATCGTTCTTGCTGCTTGTTCGTCTGTTTTTTGTAGTTTTTCTTCTTGTTCTCCTTTTCAACTGTCTGCAGAACTCATTGTGTGTCGTTTCTTGTGGCAGTGTAACATTCAACATCAAACAAATTTTTCCTTTGATAGAATGCTACGATGATTACCTCTGTTACCCGGGCTATTACTTTTACTTTCCTCTGCCTTTCTGTGACAAGACATCTGTAATGTGTCAGAGAAACCTTGTGACTTGTCTTCTCATCTCTTCATGTCAAAAAGTACTACATTAGCCAATTCCATGTTCGATAACACATTGTGCAGAGTTGGTCAAGGATGTTCTAAAAGTGTCCAGTATCCGGTTAAAGTACTAAGAAGCACAAGCCTTGAAATCTCTTACTTCAAACTTGATACCCATACCTGCAAGCTGATTTATAATACTGAAAACATTTAAGTGGGGGAGGGGCGATCGGTAACAAGGGAACCCATCGTTTTACTTTAATCTCATCATTTGCTTGATGAAGACAACTTGTTGTTTCTAGTTTTTCGAGCATATAACTGTTCAAGTTTGTTCCAAAGAGTACGAGCTGGCGTTCTCACATATTTATGGTTCAAACCATTTCCCATACAACCCGACTGCATAATATAACCACAAACCTGTCTATGCTCAAATTGTCATTATGCATTGTTTAGTTTTCAGGTTTCTTAGTACTAAAAAGGCAAGTAGATAGTCTTTCACATAAAGGAGATCTTCCATCTTCCCTTTCCAAACTGATAATTAGGAAACATTCTAATATCCATCTCTACTTGAATTAGCTTCCATCGTTCAAAAGGTTAACTCCTCAACAAGAGCCTACAACTTGATACAATTTGAACGGGTAAAGTGCAATGGGTCACAACGTATAAACAACAATGCGGAAAGCAAACTTCGTTTGACACACATACCCAAAACCCGTTATGAACCTATATGGAAGTAACAAATAAGGACAAACTAAATGCAACTTAACAGTCCCCAAACAATTACTCAATTCAACCCAATCTGCAGGTATTTAAAGATAATCAAAACACACCCAAGAACACAAGCTTTTAGCGGGAAAACCCCACAAAGTGTGTAAAAAACGGGACTACCTAGTGCGCTTAAAACACTATCAAGCAGAGAGGTACACAAAAGTCTTTTCTTTCTAGTGAACACTAGAGGATACAACAATATACATGGAGTGCATACCTTCAAAGTTGAGTGCATACCCTATGTTGAAATCCTAGGTCCGCCACTGCTCTCTCGTATGTCATAGTTACGGAGTTGTTTGGTCATTGTTGCCCAAGGCATGTTTAGCGCCTTGTTCCTTCTATATGATACATCGGCTTCATATATATTGATTCTTTATTTAAATAATGGGTGGTTGTTTGTAATGATCGAACATTATTTAAAATGGAATATGAATTTCGAAGGAATGTACTATGAATGGTGATTAATTAATCAAAAGATGATAATGGATTATGTATCAAGATAACGATATGCTATTCAGAAACAATTATGTTTTAATATATAGAAAGAGAAGACGCTCTAAGAATAAACTTTAATATGCAACCTTCATTTCATGTGTCCTTCAACCTAATAGGAACCTTTCACTCTGAAACTTATTAGTTTCATTCGAATACTTTCAGTAACAATTTTCAATAAAGTCTTTGTATCTCTTTTATCTTGAGTAAAGATTCATGCATTCTTTTCGTGCCAAACATAGTAAGCTACAGTGGAGAGTGTCATTTAAAAAAAAAAAAAATACTTTTTATGTTGTTGGAGCAGTTTCTAGCAGCCATACTACTCACAATATCCTGCTACCCATATTTGATAGTTCCATTTTTATCTTTTGGGACTCCCAAATCTTCGTAGTATAAGAACTAATTTATTAATATCCACGTCATGTGAAGTTTGCTAACGAATGTAAAATACTTTACCAACAATTTTGGTTTATTACAAATTTAAGTTGAGAATAACCTGTAAAAGAACATTAAGCAATACGTCATCCGGTTCTAAAAATGAGGTGTTGTCCATTTTTAGAATATGGTCCTTGATATGATATTTATGCAAAATGTTTTGAGGTATATATTTCTTTATTTCTAAAGGCGAGTTATTACTGTATAAAATTTAGAAGCAAGCTAGGTAGATAAAGTTACAACTAGTTCATGCATGACATAATTTGATAACCAATATATTAGGCAATAGATTATAAGATCGAACTCGTAAGTAAGCTCGGGTCTACTAAGGTCGGTTTGTAACATATTTTATGTAATGCACTATGAATACATCACCAATAATATAGTAATACTATTTAATGGGAACTTTATAATTCAGCGTAGTATCGGAGCTATAGTTCTGATCTTCGGACCTTGTCGGCCACCTTGAGCCGTCGCCCCAATGTCACTCCGTCAAACCATAACCACCGCCGTTTATCCGACTAAAAAAACTGCAGCCCACTGTTTCAGCCATAACTCCCAAATCGTCAGGAGTTAACTGACGAGGTCAGCGGCTGTGGTTTCGTAATTAAATTCCAAAGAAAAGCATACTGGAATCGTAGTCATAGCCTCGGCGAGACGCCGTAACAAGCCGCTAGGTTCAGAAAACAACATTGGCTCACTGTTTTGCTTATAACTCTCAAACCGCTAAAATTTAGATGATGTTATCAGCGGTCGTGGATTCGTAATTAAATTTCGAAGAAAATGCTCTCGAAATCTCCGCCTCTACCGGTAGGATGCACCTTCGCTCTATGTTATAAGTTTAGACAATATCGAAAAAAACTTTTTTTCATATTACGTTTATCCGCTGCGACGAGTTACTATAAAAGTCTTGATTCTTTATCAAGATATCTGTCTTTATTTATGTTTTTCTTCTTTTTTTTGTAATTATAATTACACTTCAATTCAAGATTTCGCGATTTTGTCGTTGGAATTGAGGAAAAGGAGTATTAAGCAATAAATTATAAAGCACAACCCATACTTAAGTTGAGTCTATTAGAGTTTCTAGCATATTTTACGCAATGCACTATAAATACATCATTAATAATATAATACCACCAAAGAGAAATTCTATAATTCAACATAATACACCCTTACCAAACCAAAACATGTCTGGTTCGATTGGAAATCTATGAATGAGAATGCACATTAATTTCTTTATTTAATAATGTGTCTTCTTTGAAGCTTTCAAGTTAAAGCACACACGATTCCGATATCTTTGGAGAACCCACAATTTCGTTTGAATGACCACGTCGAAGTAATGCTTGACCGTGTCATTGGGATGAACCGTATCCTCCCATGAAATTAAGTTGAACAGAACCTTTGTGTAGCTTTGACTTTTGAACTCCCCACCGAGCCGTGAGAGTATTTTCCGCAACATGATAATCAATGAAGTGTTGTGTTGTTTAATTTTCTAGCTATCACCGTCACAAGCCGAAATCTCGAATTTAAGTCAATCCCACCATGTTCTAAACAATTAATATTGCTATGTTGTAAAGAGTTAACCAAAAGATATTAATCTGTTACAAGTATTTTTCACATCATATTTTGTCTCGCAATATTTTATGTTCATCTACTTAACATTTCATTTTATTACAATGAGATTTGCCATTAATCAGGTAAACTTTACAAGAAAAACTTCCAAATAACAATGTGGCAAGACACTTAGACCACTTGTTTACTCTCTTTATTTACAACTTTTTATTTTATAGCAAATCATTTTGTCACACATTATTGTGAAAGTTTTTTCTTTCACGCATCATTGTTTTTCACCATTTTAATAGTTCTAGCAGTTATATTACGCCAACTTCTTATAAATATTACTTGTGATACTGAATAAGAACCAAAAAAAAACTTATAAACGAACCAAGAAGGCTGACATTTCCAATTAATTCGTGTATTAGAGGCGTACGTAGGGTTTCGCGTGCTGCGTGCGGAGTGGTGATTAGCTGATTATATGTACGTTTGCATGTGTATAAAAATCGAAGAAGTATCAAACCAAAATAGAATGAGAACATATTATAAAAATGTAGGTGTAGCCCACTTCTATTTATTGAAGTGGTTGAAGACGAAGGTGTAGCTGCTCCATGTGTCCAGTTCATTTGATATAGTCTCGTGTTCAATTATTTGGTCATTATTCATACACTTTGGATCTATTAACTTTATATGGTTCGTTATGAGAATAGTTCTTATAATAATGACACATCCGTTTTATTATATTCATATTCCATTTAATTATGCACCATGCATCCGTAACATATTCTCGTTCGTACATAATGCTACTTGCGAAATCTATTACGAGTAATATTGTACTTTTGTTGGCTTCTTTTTACATGTTGCATCTTGTCTTTGATACCAATCGTGTCTCGACTTATTTTTGTGCCATGTGTATAGAGCAATCGTTAAAAGACGAATCTCCATCATTATATATCATTTATGTGAAATAATAGCATAATGGGCATTATAAATATGAAACCCTACATACCAAACATCCTTCGTTATGTCTTTTCTGAGTTATATAAGCTAAAGTCGTCCATCATAAATATATTATTTTGCAACATGTGCCCCCATGAATGCGATTATCTCATGGTTTCCCTTGTTCAAAAGCATCGTATTAACCGGTTGGTGTGTAGTCGCTCATTACGTACTCCTCACCTTTCTTGATTCGTATAAAGTTAATAATATGATACGCCCAATATATAAACTATCTAATGCTTGTATGATTTGAGATTGAACTAGAATTTAGAAACTCACTCGTTATATATTTAATCAAGTACAACACAATAAGTTTTCTTCGTTCGTAATAAGAAACAAATAAATGCTCTAAACATTGTCATTGGACTTTTGTTAAGCGTGATGGTAATACGGTTGCTCATAGTATTGCTAGATGGCTTTAGGAGAAATTGTATCTTGTGTAGTCAATAGTCTAGTTTATCTCGAGTCGAGTGTTTCAGCTCTTGTTGATGATTTATGATTTTGGCTCTATATCATTCTCTTTATTATAAAAAAATAAATAATAAAAGTCTCATCATAGTACATGCAAATTACAATAGTTATTGAGTAAGGGGGTGTTTGTTATTGCGTTATTAACTCTTATTCCATTTTGAAAACGCAAAAAAGTTGTTTTAAGTGTTTGGCAAGACTTGCCTCAAAAGTGATTATTTGCGTTTTTGGCTATTGAAAATGAAGTTTTGTGGCAGCAAGTGGGGAGTTACTTTTTCAAAACGTGAATGTGTTTGTTTTCTAAAATTACATAATTGCTATTAATCTCTCTCGTATAAATTGTAAGTTGCTATTATATCTTTTTTATTTTTATCATTTTGCCTACAAGTTACTAGATACTCTATCCGTCCCACAATTATTGTCTCTATTTACTTTTTAAGTCTTTTTTTTAAACTTTGACCTTAAATATTTTAGTTTGTGTTATATAATACTTAATGAAAATCATAACTATGAAAATACACTTAAAAACCAATCAATTCATATACTTTTCATTAAATATTATATAACACAAACAAAAATATTTAAGATCAAAGTTGAAAGAAAAAGACTTGAAAAGTCAATAAGAGACAATAATTTTAGGACGGAGGGAGTAATATATTTTTCTCAAACAGTTAAAAAATTGATTATTTAATTATTACATTATCAGACAATATAATCTAATCCAAACACTATTTTTCAAAATCACGTTTTGTAAAAGCTGATTATCTGATTATCCGTTTTCAAAACATATAATCTAATTTACATAAGCAATTCCAAACACCCCCTAAGATAAACCATGGTTGTTTGAATCGCTACACGTTATAATGCTACTCTTTCCCCAAATTAAATATTTATAATGCTACTTTAAGCTGTAACAAGGGAAATATTTGTTCTTAAAATTTGACCAGCCGAAAATCTTTTAAGATACGTAGATGAGATATTATTGATACACGTTATAATAATTCAACTTATCTATACTTCTATATCTATATTATATTATAAAGTATTTATTATATTTTTAGAAAAAACTTAAAATTTAGATTTTTAAACTTACTTATTATAAAAATATAAGGAAATTTACATGTATATCCTTCTCAAAAGTTGATATTACATAAATATCATTCTTAATTTTTTAATTGCATCAACGTTCTTACCAAAAAAAATTAATTACATCAATATCCTTCTCACACTTTTAAGAAGGATATATATGTCCAAAAATCAATTAAATCATAATTATATTGATTTTAGATTATTAAATTTGTTGTTTATCTCTTATATTGATCATGAACATATTATTCATATATATTTTTTGGCCTCGAACGACAAATAAACGTGTTGATATAATTACAAAAGTATGGATATAAATATGAAAAAATATTGTTCATATATATTTAATTGTTCATATGCATATTTGGTCTCGATTGATGAGAAAACATGTTGATTTTTTATGTATATGAGAATTTAAAATTTTGGAAAGTATATAGATGTAATTTCATAAGTATGAGAAAGATATTGATGTAATTATAAAAGTTTGGGAAGGATATTGATGTAATTATCAAAACTAATGAAGGATAATGACGTAATTAAAAAATTGAGAAGGATATTGGTGTAATATTGAACTTTTGTAAAGATATAAATATAAATGCCCCAAAAATATAATATATTTTATTAATTTTTTGTTTTTTTTTTCATTTTTAATGTCATCAAAATTGTTGTTTTGCTTGGGTACCGTTCTAGTATAAACAATATGTTCATCAAGTATAGATATGTATAAACAACCATCAAACTTGATGTTTAGTGAAAAAAACTTATTTTAGCTATGATAAAAGATTTCGGGTTACTCTTTTACACATTTTTTAACAGAATTTCTTACCTGATTTAATGTAGGTATTAAGCCGTACAATACTAACAAACTTTTCCTAATTTATCGATTAGGTACGTACATTTTTTTTTCATTTAATGTAACGTACTTTCGTGTTTTGTGTCGATTTGCACCACCAAACTTGTTCTCCGGAACTTGCTTTACTAATCCTACATGGACATTGCCACGTAGGATTCCCACTAATACCATTAACAATCGTTTGCAACGTTAATCATTTATACTAACGGTTGTTTATATTTTTTTCTATTTATTTTTAAAATTTAAACATGTTTTTATACACACATTTTATACACATTTTTATACACACATTTTCATACACATATTTACGCACATTTTTATACACATATTTTTATACACGTTTTTATACACATTTTTATACACATTTTTATACACGTTTTTATACACACATTTTATACTCTAAACGACTCTAAGTGCTTTATATTCTATGGAAAAAGGTTTTATGGTTACGATCCCATACCCAACAACATCTTAATTCACGATGATTCTGAAGTCATAAGGTGGTTAGGTTAGGTACAAGTCCTATGATCCAACCAGAACCGGAGGGATCTACCCAAGGACACTCCATAGTTAGTAATAGCAGTCCTTAGGTATGATTGGAGATGAATGAGTATAAGGGAATAATGCCGACTAAGATTGAGCT
Source organism: Tanacetum coccineum (assembly GCA_026074375.1). Taxonomy (NCBI): domain Eukaryota; kingdom Viridiplantae; phylum Streptophyta; class Magnoliopsida; order Asterales; family Asteraceae; genus Tanacetum; species Tanacetum coccineum. The sequence continues at coordinate 21,164 of BQNB010006240.1, read as the reverse complement.
AACACTGGAACAATCACAACAAGGTGTTAGTAATGACGTCTTGGTAAGCATTGAAGGGGTTGAAGAATTAAAAAGAAATGTATGGTTAAAGGGTGAAAACAAAGCAACCCTCCCTACACCTTAGGCAGAAACCAGGTCAATACATATTCTATCGGTTTTCACAAAGATGAATTCTGATATTAAAGAATGACATCATGGACCCAATGATGCAATGCACAACCCTCCCCAGCCATTCGAGTTTCTCTCAACAGAAACTTATTTTATTTGTCACGGAGATACACACGACTTCTATTGACTTTCTCACTCCCAGTTAGTTGATATTGAATATGTGGCAGTCTGCTCCAGCCTCCGAGTACTAAAACCAAAACGCACTAATCGAGTCTAGAGCCAAGAGATCAATACAATAAATCTCATTAGGACACATTCCATTACAAATACTTTTTGAACACCAACGAGTTCACAAGCTGTTAACAAAAGTCCTACGCATTATCCTTGTTATTTTGCCAGAACATCCGAGTGATACTTAAGTATTCACAGTGAAGATGGAAATCCTGCTTGAGCCAACATCAAACAAGCTCTTGGTAGGTGACTTGCGCGATTCTATATGAATCAAACTTGTGTCAACTGGAAAGAAACGATGGTGCGATTCTATGTGAATCAAACTTGTTCCAGTAAAATGAATTGACGGTTTAATCATAAAGATAGTAACTATCTGATTCACTCTTACCGTGTTGTCTGCTTTGAGACGCTCTGGTAACGAGAACGGCTAGTGCAGCTGCGAAACCCTGTCAAGAAGATTCATTTGAATTCTATCTGATCACAGGCAGTATTTATACTGATTAACGGGGAACCGTGGTTATTGCAACCTTATTCGACGAAGTGACAAAGACACTCTCGTCCATATCTGTTGATTATTACTAACGTAAACTTGCAGGTTATACGGTGGTGGCGGTATCCCATTCCAGCTGAAATCGGATTCATTACCACATGCTCATGCTCAAACTACAAAGACATACTATAAGCATCATGATTCAAGAATCATGAAAGCTCAAGAATTAAAGACAAAGACTTCCGCAAACTCTGATATACAAGATCTTCTTTTAAGATATCAAGTCTATCGAGGGAGATTGTTAGCAAGCTTTCAAGATGATGCAAAGTATAAGCATGTTGGTCAAGACACAAGATCGCAAGGCGGCAAAGACGATCAAGACTAAAGGATAAAGATTTAAAGATCTCGGACGTAAAGACAAAGTCGAAAGACAATGACAAAGGCTCAAGATCAAAGATCGCATAGTATGAAGGAACAAGCCTATAATGAAGACAGAGACCAAGATCACAAGTCTCATTGAACTCATGAAGGAGTTTTACAATGAACTCACTTCGGGGGAGATTGTTAGCCTCAACATATTGAGTCGAACAAGGAAGTTCGTTCATTAAGAATATTAAGTCTCGGTCATTCAATTATGTAACGTTGTAATAGGCTAGAAAAGAAACCGGGCTCGTTTAGTAAGATAATATTATATGTGTTGCGGGTTTAAGCCCAAGCAAATCTCGAGAACGGTCTGTGTCAAAGCCCTACACGCCATATGTATTATGTATGGGTATAGAAACCCTTTTCAACCATGGAAAAGGGTGTTGGTTGTTTATTATCTTTCAAGCTAATATTACAATCTTCTAATTTTCTCTCTACTTTCTCTCTCTAACTTCTCTCTAAACTTCTTCACATCTTCTTCCTCTTTTCTTCTTGATTTCGTATATCCAAGTATGAAGTGAACTGATTATGGGTTACCGACATTTGGTATCAAGAGCCTCGGGTGGATTCGTGATTGTTTTGTGGTTAATAAGCTCAAAATACGTGGCTTATTGTGTTTAAAAAACCCACGGCTTTAATAGCTTGTGGCTTATTGCTTTGTTAAGCTTATTATTTCCTTGTTCTACTTATTAAACAGCTTTTTGTGTTACCATTTCATGTGTTACATAAGCTTTTAGTTAGATTTTTAAGCTTAAAAGGTTTGGCTTATTCTCTTTTCTAAGTGGCGGTTTGGTTTGTTTTTGAAGATTCACAAGGAAATTTGTGTTATTTCGTGCTTAATACTCTAATACCCACTTAGTCTTAAGCCTTTAGAGCTTATTTGAGTTGCTAAGTAGCTTATTTGGATTATTTTGCTTATTTCAAGCTTATATTCTAGATGGCGGTTTGAATTTGAATCTCATTGTTCATTGTAGCGGTTTGGAGAACATTAGGACCACTTGTACTCGTTTTTTTGTTTTTTTGCAAGCTTGAGCAAGAAAACAAAAAGTTAGAAAGCGACTGTGTACTTGTTTTTAACTTATTATAAGTGGCGGTTTACTTAAAAACCATAGCGGTTTGATCTAAACCTCTAGGCAGCTGTTTGGACATACAGGTAGCGGTTTGGGTATTCTCTTGGTCAAATAGAAAAGTTACTCTGCCAAATTTCACCTTGGTAGCGGTTTGGTAAAAGTATAAGCAGCGGTTTAGTATGACAGTCAAGGCAGCGGTTTACTAAGTTAAAACTGGCAGCGGTTTGAGAAAGAAAAACAGGCAGCGGTTTGAAATTATTTTGGCCAGCGGTTTGGTAAAATTATAAAGACAGCGGTTTGTTAAAACTCTTAAGCAGCGGTTTGCTTCATTGTCCAGCGGTTTGCCTTTTTTTTGCCAGCGGTTTGGTGAAATACTAGGTGGCGGTTTGCTCAATTTCACACAGAACCGAATTTCATTTTTCAATTGAACCAATTTCGATGAATCAATTTCGGTTCTAGGCCATTTTCGGTGAATTTAATTTTGGACAATACGGACTTTAGACTTTAAACGATAATTAATTTACATTAACAAACCATCAAACTAAATCAACAACAAGGACTTAAAAGACAATTAATTCAACTCAAACAAATCTTAATCTAAATCAATTTACATTCACGGTTTTCTATTAATTTTATAAAATCCCGCGAAAGACTCAATTCTTTTCTCTGTTTCAATCATAGATTTGTAAAATCCCGTGGACGTTAATTGTATTCATTTAACCATAACTTCAATCACAACACATCTACTTATGATCTTTTAATCATTTTTCACTTTATAATTTAACAATCATTCATCATAACAACTCCAATTGTAACTTCCACAACCGACTGTTAAATGCATAACAACATCATGGCAGCTGGTTCAATGGATTGTCTACCAATGCTTGCAATGGGAAGATATGCACAATGATGATCACGTTTCTTAAGATATATCGATACATGACCAAATGGTGATGCCTAAAGGAAATGCATCCTCGAAGGTCCCTACACTCCTTCTACTTTCATAATTCCAGCTGTACCTGCAACAGAAAATTCTCCAGCAGTTCCTGAACAAACAACAGTTGAGACAATCCTGAATATGTCTCCTGAAAACAAAGCTCATTTTGAATCAGAAAAGGAAGCGATTCATTTGCTATTGACTGGAATTGGAGATGAAATATACTCAACTGTTGATGCTTGCAAAACAGCTCATGAAATGTGGGAAGTTATTGAAAGGCTACAACAAGGTGAATCTCTCAACATTCAAGATGTCAGGACTAATCTATTCTGGGAGTTTGGAAAAATCATATCTCACGAAGGCGAAATAATAGAGTCATACTACACAAGGTTTTACAAGATGATGAATGAAATGATAAGAAACAACTTGACAGTTGCTACGATGCAAGTCAATGTTTAATTTCGTCAACAACTTCAACCAGAATGGTCTAGGTTTGTGACAATTGTCAAGCAACACCACAAATTGGAAGAAGTATCATATCACAAGCTCTTTGACATTCTGAAACAATATCAAAAGGAAGTTAATGAAATCCGTGTTGAACAATTGTCAAGAATGCTAATCCATTAGCACTTGTGGCAGCTGCTCAACAATTTCCAGATCCTTATTATCAACCACCAAAGTCTCACAAATCATATGCACCAACATCAAAAGCATCACTTCCAACCAGATTTCATGCAACTACCAGACACAAAGGCAAAGAGATAGTCAAACCAATCAAGCCTACATCTGAGTCCGCTTCTGAAGAAGACAGTGATCCTGAACAAACTCAGAAGGATAAGGAAATGCAGAAAAATTTGGCACTCATTACAAAGTATTTCAAGAAGATCTACAAACCTACCAACAATAACCTCAGAACTTCCTCAAACAACAAAAACAAGAATGTGGATACTACTCCAAGATACAAGAATGACAATCAGAATGGACAGTTTGGGAATTAGAGGACAATGATTGTTGCTAGGGCTAGGGAGATTGTAGGCAGTCAGGTAGTGCAGCAAACTGGGATACCATGTTTCAACTGCAAGGAATTTGGTCATTTTGCTAAGGAATGCAGGAATCCAAAAAGGGTTAAAGACTCCACGTATCACAAGGAAAAGATGTTGATATACAAACAAGCTGGGAAAGGTGTTCAACTGGCCACACAGATTATTGAAATAAGGACTGCAGGAAGCCAAAGAGGGTTCAATACTCTACGTAATCACAAGTGGAAAAAGATTTTTGTGCAAACAACTGAGAAAGAGTGTTCAACTCAAGAAAGAGCAAACTGCTGAGGGCAATGCAACACGGATGAAGAGATTGATGAACAAGAATTAGAAGCACATTACAGCTATATGGCAAAGATCCAAGAGGTTCCTACCGCAGACTCAGGAACTGATTCTGAGCCATTGGAACAGGTACAATACGATGCTGGATATAATATGTTTGCCAATGAAATACATCATTCTGAGCAGCCTGAATCCATTTGTAACACATGTGTAGTGGAAACGGGTGATAGTAATGTCATTCCTGATTCACAAGATATGTGTGATAATGATATTCAGAATGACCAAAATGTTGTAGAATGTGATGATGAGTGTGTTGCACTTGCTAATTTAATTGCAAATTTAAAACTTGATGTTGATAAAAATAAAAAGATTCAAAAGCATTTAAAGAAAGCAAACACAGCACTTGCTCATGAATTGACTGAGGGCAAATCTATTCTTGTGGAAACTAGTAGAACTCTAGGGGAGTCTAATAGTATTAGGGATAGTTGTCGAGTTGCACTTTAAAATAAACAGAATGAGTTTGAGAGGTACAAGACCTTAAATGACCGTATTGTTGACTATGAGAAACTTAAACATTAGTTAAATGAAACTCTAGGACTATTAGCTCAAAGAGACATTGACATAAAAGAAGGTTTAAAACTTAAAGCCTACGAAATTTTAGTTGTCCAAGAAAAACACGATGAGTTAGTCAAACAGAGTCTTTTAACAAAGTCACATTACGAAGGTCTTGTCAAAGAGAAAACAAAGGTAATAACAGATTTGAAACTTAAGGAAGAAAAAGACATTGACAAAATGATTCAATGGAAAAGCAATTAAAGTTTTTGAATGAAATTGTTTACAAAAGGAATCAATCAATCCAAATCATTCATATGTTAGCACCCAAAGGCCCAACATTTAATGGTAGACCTACCTTTGTAAATACAATGTACCTGAAAAGGGCTTAGTCTGAGAAACCATGTTTGTATGAGATCCCACATGACCAATCTGATCCTGCAAACAGACTCGTCCCTGATAGGGAAGAGACTCTGACTCTTGAAAGAGAGAGTCGATCAAAATTGAATAAAGACTTAGTGCGACCTTATGACTACACAAAACTAAATAGTCTTTATGAAATTTTCAAACCCCCGACACAGGAATATCTTGTACAGTTAGCACATGCAAATGAAGTAAGGAAGAAAATGTGGAGAAAATCTTTTGTGAAAACGAAACCAAATATTTTCAAAAACATCGATTTCTTACCAGTGTCCAAATCAATAAGCAAAAGTAGACAAGCATATAATGTCATGACGAACAACATAAATCATTTTAGAGAACTTGTCGATCAAGCTTGGTAAGAACAAGTTCAAAGGATATTATCGGTACTCCAACCTGCTCATAGTATATGGAAAATCCTAATTAAGACATGTTTGATGCCTCTTAATCTAAGACATAGAATGATAGTTTCGCATTTGTTCATGAACTTAAGCAAGAAATGCATGCTGATTTAAAGTACGTTGAATCCCTTGAAAAAGAAGTTGACAAACTTGAATCTGATAAAGTAGAATTCTCAAACATGTATGATATGCTTTTGCAAGAATGTGTGTCTAATGATGTTATGTGTTCTTATTTGCATTTGTTATCTGATTTAGATGCGCACACTGAATTGCAATGCTTATATCTTTATAAAGTCAAAGAATGTGAATGTCTTGCACAAAAGCTTTTGAAACAAACTGAATTTGTGAGTAAAGAAGTTTATACTGAACTTTTATGAAGTTTTTCTAAATTAGAAAAACACTCGATTTCTCTTGAACTCGCTTTACAACAATGTCAAGAACAAATGAAAAATGACACAGTTTGCAAACAAAAAGCGTCAAATGTATTTTTAAAAGAACGTGAACAATCTTTTGAAATACAAGATTTGAAAGCTCAATTGCAAGACAAGAACATTGCTATATGTGAGTTAAAGAAACTCATTGAAAAATGCAATGGAAAATCTGTAGAAACTATTTTTGATAAACCATCTGTTGTTCGACAACCAAATGCTCAAAGGATTCTAAAACCATCAATTTTAGGCAAACCGACTCCTTTTTCAGATTCTCTTAAGAGAAAACATTTTTCAAAGGCAAAGTCGGTTCCCAAAACTAATGTGTCAAAGGGTTTATCAAAACCAGTCACTACATATAATTTGCCTCAAACAGCAAGACAAGTTGTAAGAAACATAAATGTGATTAAACTAGGCATGTATCGAATAGACACTAGGACAACATAAAATAGAGCACCACAGTTGCCTCAGACTTTTATGAATACTAATCCTCGCGTGTCTACATCTACATGAGTAACTCACAGAACTAATGTTAGCAGACCACAGCTTAGGAGCACTCAAATAAAAGATAAGGTCGTGCCAAACACTAGTCAAGTGAAGTTTAAGAAGACTGAAGTACAAGACCACCATAGGATTACTAGTATTTCTAATCAAACAAAGTCTGTAACTGCGTGTAATGATAGTTTAGAACCCAAAACTTCAAATGCTAATGTTGTTTGTGCTACTTGTGGAAAATGTGTGTTTAATTCGAATCATGATGCTTGTGTTTCTAAATATTTGAATGACGTGAATGCTAGAAATAAGAAGCCTAACGTAGTGCCTATTAGTACTAGAATACCCAAAAGTCAAGCGAACAAATCTGTTACAACACACCTTAAGAAAAAAGTTGCATCAAAATCCATTGTCCAGAATTCCAAAAGTTACTATAAGATGCTGTATGAGAAAACTAGTAAGGCATGGAAATGGTGGATGAACAACGATGCCCATTCGGGAATACATGGTTTCCTAGTACAAAAATGAAGTGGGTGCCTAAAGTTAGGAATGAAAATGTGCAAAAGAGAGTTAGTTTTGCCATAGATAATGCATCTATGATAACTAATGTCTTGAAACTCACAAATACGGTAGGATCCAAATTGTCATGTATTCCATCGTCCTCTAATTCTCTTGCAGATTGTTTAACTCATCATATTCATTGTTGACTCTGGATGCACAAAGCACATGACGGGCAATCTAACGCTGTTGTGCAATTTTGTTGAAAAATATCTGGGTACCGTTCGTTTTGGCAATGATTAATTTGCTCCAATTCTTGGTTATGAAGATTTGGTTCAAGGAAATATCACGATCAACAGGGTTTATTACGTCGAAGGTCTAAATCACAACCTCTTCTCGGTTGATCAATTTTGTGATGCGGATTTGGAGGTTTCTTTTCGGAAATCTACGTGTTTTGTTAGAGATCTTCAGGGAAACAATTTACTCACCGGTAACCGTGAATCTGATCTTTATACAATTTCCCTTCAAGAAAAGACTTCATCAACTCCAATCTGTCTCATGGCTAAACCTCACCAACTCAAGCATGGTTATGGCATCGAAGACTTTCTCATCTTAACTTCGACTACATCAACTTGCTTTCAAAGAAAGATGTCGTGATTTTTTTACCAAAACTGAAGTATGTCAAGGATCAACTATGTTCCTCTTGTGAAGTAAGTAAAGCAAAAAGAAGTTCATTCAAGACAAATATTGTTCCAAGTTCAAAAGGATGGTTAAATTTGCTTCATATGGACTTATGTGGTCCAATGCGGGTTGCTAGCATAAATGGGAAGAAATATATTCTGGTAATTGTAGACGACTACTCCAGATATACTTGGACTCTATTTCTACGATCCAAGAATGAAACACCAGAAGTTCTAAAAGAATTCCTCACAATGATTCAACGAAATCTTCAAGCCCTAGTAATTTCTGTTCAAACTGACAGAGGCACAAAGTTCTTAAACCAAAACACTCCATGCATTCTTCAAAGAAGAAGGAATTGAGCATCAAACTTCCACTCCTCGAACACCTAAACAAAACGGCATTATCGAAAGACAAAACCAAACTCTGGTTGAGGCTGCTCGTATGATGCTCTCAGCTTCTAAACTTCCTTTGCTCTTTTGAGCTGAAGCAATTGCAACCGCATGCTATACTCAAAATAGATCTATAATCATCCTGACACATGAGAAAACAACATATCACATAATCAATGACAGGAAACCTTCAATTAAACACCTTCATATTTTTTGTTGCACTTGTTACCTAACAAGAGATGGTGAAAATCTGGATAAGATAAAAGAAAAAGGGGATCCGTGCATTCTAGTGGGATACTCCACTCAGTCTAAAGGATATCGTGTTTACAACAAGAGAACCCGATTGATAGTTGAATCCATACATATCAGATTTGATGAAATCAAAGAGATGTTAGAGGCGTTTGTTGCTAATGACACTTCAGGCCTCGTTCCACAATGACAAAAGGCGTCAGATTATGACAACTCTGACCCCGTTCCCTAACTACACAATGTTTCTCCTTCAGCAGATACAACAGCTCCGTTACAACAAGAGTTGCAACTTCTTTTTGGTCCTTTGTACGATGAATTTTTCAATGCAAGTACTTCCCGTGTCAACAAGTCTTCTTCTCCCACCAACAATTCTACTCAACCAGACACACCACCTACAACGAATATTCAATCTTCAACAGAACCATCAACTACAACAAATGTTACTACTGAGGAAAACAATGATAATCAAGCAGAAGATGCACAGTCCCAACAAGGTGAATTTATCAATCCTTTATGTACACCGGTACGAGAAATTATTTAGTATTCCTCACGTAATATTGATAATTCAAATATGCATACCTTCAATCAACCACAAGATTCCGAATACTAATGTACAAAAGATCACCCATTAACTCAAGTTCGTGGAAATCCATAAAAACCAGTGCAAACAAGACGATAACTTGCAACAGATCTTGAAATGTGTATGTTCGCACTCACCGTGAGTACTGCAGAACCAAAAAACATTAAATAACCAATGGCTGATTCTGCATGGATAGAAGCAATGCAGGAAGAGCTTCATCAGTTTGACAGACTCCAAGTCTAAGAACTCGTTGACAAACCCTTTGGCAAGAACGTAATCAACCTAAAGTGGTTATGAAAGAACAAAAAGGATGAAGACAAAACTGTAATTCACAATAAAGCACGACTTGTAGCTAAAGGTTATGCTCAGGAAGAGGGTATAGATTTCGAAGAATCATTTGGTTTAGTTGCTCGCTTGGAAGCTGTTTTGGATTTTCGTCGCATATGCTGCACACAAGTCTCTTCTAATTTATCAGATGGACGTAAAAATAGCATTTCTCAATGGCTCACTGAAGGAGGAGGTTTATGTTGCACAACCAGACGGGTTCGTTGATCCTGATCATCCAGACAAAGTTTAGCGACTAAGGAAAGCTCTATATGGATTGAAACAAGCTCCGAGAGCATGGTATGATGCACTCTCAAATTTCATGATATCAAAAGGTTTTACTAAAGGTACCATTGACCCTACTCTATTTATGATGAGATACGGGGAGGACATTCTACTTGTGCAAATTTACGTCGACGACATTATTTTTGGGTCAACAAACCCTAAATTTTCTAAACGATTTGAAAAACTAATGCACAGTAGATTTGAGATGTCTTTAATAGGGGAAATGAAATTCTTTTTAGGACTTCAAATCCACCAATCCCTACGCGGTATCTTTATCAATCAGGCCAAGTATGCTTTAAAGATATTTAAAAACATGATATGGAAAAAGGTCAAAGCATTGGTACACCAATGGCTACGAAACCTAAAGTAGATGCAGACTTGAATGGAACACTCGTAGACCAAACCGACTATCGTAGTAAAATCGGGACACTCATGTATCTGACATCTAGTAGACCAGATATAGTGCAAACAGTATGTTATTGTGCAAGATATCAAGCAAGACCGACTGAAAAACACCTCAAAGAGGTTTAAAGGATCTTTCGATACTTAAAGGGTACCATTAACATGGGACTCTGGTATCCGAAGGATTCTGGCTTTGAACTGACAGCTTTTTTAGATGTCGACCATGTCGGATGTATTGATACTCGCAAAATCACTTTTGTAGGAATACAGTTCCTAGGTGATAAGTTAGTCAGCTGGATGTCAAAGAAGCAGGATTGCACTGCAATGTCATCAGCAGAGGCTGAGTACGTGGCATTATCTGCAAGTTGTGCTCAAGTAATGTGGATAAGGACACAGCTTAAGGATTATGGATTCAACTACAACAAAATACCATTGTATTGCGACTCTCAGTCAGCCATAACAATCTCATGCAACCCCATGCAGCACTCCCGTACCAAGCACATCCATACCCGATATCATTTCACCAAGTAACACATTAAAAACGGTATAATTGAATTGTACTTTGTCAGAACTAGATACCAATTAGCTGATATGTTTACTAAAGCCTTACCCGAAGATAGGTTTTAGTATCTTGTCAGACGAATTGGTATGAGATGTTTGACTCTAGTAGAACTGGAGGTTTTGACAAATGAATCTGCTTGATATTTCATCAAACATCAACATGTACATATTTTTGAAAAAAGAAAAATACAAAATCAGAAAATTAGAAAATGTTTTAGAAAAAGAATCTTCTCGACACGTCTCTTGGAATCGATAACATTTACGTGCCTAGAAATGTCGATTAACATTGACACGGGTGTGTAAATGAAGTTCGAGCAGGAGTTTCAAATGCTTTCAAAACATGACATTTCTATTTTTCTTTATGACTTGTAATCACTCTCAGATTGCAACTCGGACCCGAATGACAAAGGAGAGTGTACGTTTCAGTGCACTTATCCTTAGTGTTAGAAGAAAAGTATTCTAACATTTGGTATTTCAAAAAGTTAAACATAATTTTTTAAGAATTTCTCACTGACGATTCATAATCTTCCAAAATTGTGTGTTCAACACTCCATCCCTCATAAAGATTTCTAAGACAATTCTTCTATAAGTGGTGTCATTTTCAAAACGAGTCAATGTTTGAGGGGGAGTTTTTCAAAAAATAAAGATTTAATGATTTTGGATACATCATCTCACGACAATTCTTATGTATTCAAAACATTATCAAAAATCTCTTAATAACAACTCGGTAATAATGATGACTACTTAATAGAATGTATGTTATAAGATGATTAAGTGGATGAGCATAATTTTTTAAGAATTCTTCAATGATAATTCATAATCTTTTAAAATTGTGTGCTCAACAATGTTAACCCTCAATTTTATATTCATTTTAATATTTGGTATCATTTTTTGGTGTCAAACATATGTAAAATTGAGGGGGAGCAAGTTAAAGTTCCATATAAGTCATGTTAATAATATTTTTCCCACAGAATTTTCATGACAAATTTTATCCACATGCTATTTCAAAAACTAAGTGAATTAGTATTTAAAATAAAAGAAGAAATATAATTAAAATGTGATCTTGAAAATAATAAGTGATCTAAACGACTCTAAGTGCTTTATACTCTAAGGAAAAAGGTTTTATGGTTACGATCTCATACCCAACAACATCTTAATTCACGACGATTCTATAGTCATAAAGTGGTTAGGTTAGGTACTAGTTCTATGATCCAACCAGAACCGGAGGGATCTACCCAAGGACACTCCATAATTAGTAATAACAGTCCTTAGGTATGATTAGAGATGAATGAGTATAAAGGAATAATGCCGACTAAGATTGAGCTAACACTGGAACAATTACAACAAGGTATTAGTAATGACGTCTTGGTAAGCATTGAAGGGGTTGAAGAATTAAAAAGAAATATATGGCTAAAGAGTGAAAACAAAGCAGCCCTCCCTACACCTTAGGCAGAAACCGGGTCAATACATAATCTATCGGTTTTCAAAAAGATGAATTCTGATATTAAAGAATGACACCGTGGACCCAGTGATGCAATGCACAACCCTCCCCAGCCATTCGAGTTTCTCTCAACAAAAACTTGTCTCATTTGTCACGGAGATACACACGACTTTTATTGACTTTCTCACTCTGAGTTAGTTGATATTGAATAGGTGGCAGTCTGATCCAGCCTTTGAGTACTAAAACCAAAACGCACTAATCAATTCTAGAGCCAAGAGATCAATACAATAAATCTCATTAAGACACATTCCATTATAAACACTTGTTGCACACCAACAAGTTCACAAGCTGTTAACAAAAGTCCTACGCATTATCCTTGTGATTTTTTCAGAACATCCGAGTGATACTTAAGTATTCACAGTGAAGATGGAAATCCTGCTTGAGCCAACATAAAACAAGCTCTTGGTAGGTGACTTACGCGATTCTATATGAATCAAACTTGTGTCAACTGGAAAGAAACGATGGTGCGATTCTATGCGAATCAAACTTATCCAGTAAAATGAATTGACGGTTTAATCATAAAGATAGTAACTATCTGATTCACTCTTACCGCGTTGTCTGTTTTGAGACGCTTCGATAATGAGAATGGCTAATGCAGCTACGAAACCCTGTCAAGAAGATTCATTTGAATTCTATCTGATCACAAGCAGCATTTATACTGATTAATGGGGAACCGTGGTTATTGCAACCTTATTCGACGAAGTGACAAAGACACTCTCGTCCATATCTGTTGATTATCACTAACGTAAACTTGCAGGTTATACGGTGGTAGCGGTATCCAATTCCAGCTGAAGTCGGATTCATTACCACATGCTCATGCTCAAACTACAAAGACATGCTATAAGCATCAAGATTCAAGAATCTTGAAAGCTCAAGAATTAAAGACAAAGACTTTCGCAAACTCTGATATACATGATCTTCCTTTAAGATATCAAGTCTATCGATGGAGATTGTTAGCAAGCTTTCAAGATGATGCAAAGTATGAGCATGTTGGTCAAGACACAAAATCGCAAGGCGGCAAAGAAGATCAAGACTAAAGGATAAAGATTTAAAGATCTCGGACGTAAAGATAAAGTCGAAAGACAATGACAAAGGCTCAAGATCAAAGATCACATAGCATGAAGGAACAAGTCTACAGTGAAGACAGAGACCAAGATCACAAGGCCTTAACGACAAAAGCAATCTCATTGAACACATGAAGGAGTTTCACAATGAACTCACTTCGGGGGAGATTGTTAGCCTCAACATATTGAGTCGAACAAGGAAGTTCGTTCATTAAGAATATTAGGTCTTGGTCATTCAATTATGTAACGTTATAATATGCTAGAAAAGAAACCGGGCTCATTTAGTAAGATAATATTGTATGTGTTGCGGGTTTAAGCCCAAGCAAATCCCAAGCCCGTTCCATGTCAAAGCCCTACACGCCATATGTATTGTGTATGGGTATATAAACCCTTTTCCACCATGGAAAAGGGTGTTGGTTGTTTATTCTCTTTCAAGCTAATATTACAATCTTCCAATTTTCTCTCTAACTTCTCTCTAAACTTCTTCATATCTTCTTCCTCTTTTCTTCTTGATTTTGTGTATCCGGGTATGAAGTGAAGTGATTACGGTTTACCGACAGTTTTTATACACGTATTTATAGACATATTTTTGTACACACATTTTTATATACACGTTTTTATACACATGTTTTTATACACACGTTTTTATACACACGTATTTATACACACAATTTAGATACAATGTTTTATTTACACTATTTTTTTACCATGCTTTTTATACCAACGTTTATATTACACAAAGTTTTTATAACTCTCGGTTTTATACACGTTTTTATACACATTTTTATACATATTTTTATACATATTTTTACACGTTTTACACAGGTTTTTACACACATTTTTATACATATTTTTAAACACATACACATTTTTATACGCGTTTTATACACGTTTTTATACACACGTTTTTATACACATATTTTTATACACGTTTTTATACACACATGTATAAAAATATATGTATAAAATTATGTATATAAACATGTATAAAAATATGTATAAAAAACGTGCATAAAAAATGTGTATAAAAACATGAATAAAAACGTGTATAAAAGCACGTATAAATATATGTCTATAAAATATGTATAAAAATGTGTGTATAAAATCGTGTATGAAAATGTGTGCATCATGTTTTTATACACATTTTTTATGCACGTTTTTTATACATATTTTTATACATGTTTATATACATAATTTTATACACATATTTTTATACATGTGTGTATAAAAATGTGTATAAAAACGTGTATAAAAACGTGTGTATAAAAACGTGTGTATATAAATGTGTGTATAAAACGTGTACAAAAATGTGTGCATAAAAACGTGTATAAATATGTGTATAAAAATGTGTACAAAAATGTGTATTAAAATGTGTGTATAGAAACGTGTCTATAAAAAAGTGTGTTTAAAAACAATTTTAAGTAAAAAGAAGTTAATTATTAGTTTATAAAAAATTTCATAATTTTAACGGTGAAAAAATATTTATAAAGTTTTCCTATTATTGAAAAAATGTTTATAATTTTTTTTTGTAAAGTTAAGGACTATCAATGTAATTGGAAACCACTAGGACACCAAATGCAATTTAGGCCAAACTAAAAGGAAGATTCATGCAATTTAATAAAGTATTAAATATGTCACGTAGGTTTTTTTTTCGGTTTTATAACTTTTTTACCCGTAGCCTGTAAAGGTTTGTGCAAATCGACACAAAACACGAAAGGACGTTACATTAAGTGGAAAAAAAATTCACGTACCAAATCGATAAATCGGAAAAACTTTGTTACTATTGTACGGTTTAATCCCTTAAATAGTTAAATGTAGGAATGAGATCACCTAATGTTCAAGCCTCTCTAGTTTTCTCATGTTACTATGTTGTGAGAGAGAAGAAATGAATTGTTTTTATATTTTAATTGAAAGTGTCCCCACTATATGTTTATTTTCTTCCTATTGGCTCAACATTACCAAAACATGAGAGACTAACATTAGAGGATTCTTATCCAATGTAACAGGAATGAGATCACATAATGTTCAAGCCTCAAGTTTTCTCATGTTACTATGTTGTGAGAGAGAAGAAATGAATTGTTCCACACTTGGTGTTACACCAAATTTTGATACCACTAAATAAAACTACACGTCGCATGCTTCTATATTCTTATATTCTTATTACTGTAGTTTTTTTCTGATTATTAATTGTTATATTCCCTCCGTCCCATATTAAGTGTTCACAATGGAATCTTTAATGTCTTTTTTTATCAACTTTGACTGTAAATATTTATGTTTGTGTTATATAATACTTAATGAAAATTATACCAATAAAAAATACATTCAAAACTCTATCAATTCATATATTTTGCATCAAGTATCATATAACATAAAAAGAAATAATTAAGGTCAAAGATGAAAAGAAAAGACTTGAAAAAGTCAAACTGAACACTTAATGTGAGACGGAGGTAGTAACATTTATACTTTTATCTCTAATCTTTTTGAGTCTACTCTTATAACCCTGCACACAAAAATAATTACTCACATATATACATGTGCATAGGTCTTTCTGTAGAAATGTTTCTAGTATCGAGTAGATGTATGACAAGGGTTCTAAAATGCGCATTATGGCGGCGCTAAAGCGACGTCAAGACGCGAGGTACGGCGTCTATATTACGAAATAAATCAAGGCGTCGAATATAGACGTAGCGTGAGTTGAGGCGTGAAAAGGCGGGCAAATGCGTAAGACGTGACGAGTTTTTTTGAAGTGTTTAGGGATTTTCTATTATTTGAGATTTGGACTTTGATTTACTAATATTTTGGATTATGCCTTGAAATTAATAATATTTACCACTTATATAATTATAAAATATGATATAAATTTATAAATTTTTTTTGACGCCTTAAAAACGACATATCGCCACGCTTCGCGCTAAAGCTTGAGGCTTGGCTATGCAATTACGCCACGCCTCATGCTATTTATAACATTGTGTATGAGTGGTTAGCTCATACCCCGATTATATGTTGTTTCCTATCTTTCCCTTTTTTCGAAAATGCATTTGTGTGTCGTTGATTGATAGGCTACCTACAATAGTGACATACAGTAATTTACAATTTTCTTGTCACTTTGGCTTTCTTTTTCCGACGATCTACATGCGACCTACATAATAAAGCGACCTACACTACCAAAAACATATCCCACAAAATATATTTTAATCAAAAATACACACACAAACAAACACAAGAATCGGTCGTATATGCGACACATCTTCATTTTGTTAATAGTCGATCTCCTTCGTGAGTCAACCAATTAAAAAAGAATTTAATGAGTGAGGATGACATTTAATTAGTTAAAGAGTGTAAAAGTTTTTTTTATTTGAAACCGGGTGTTTTTTTGTTTAATGTTATACGGCGGTGATTTTGAAACTGATCAAGTAGGAATTAAATGAAAAACAGATGAAAGGTAGTGACGGGAGGTAGTGAACACACGCATACAGTTTTAGGGAAAGAAGTTGCGAAAGATGGTGACAAACTTTTGAGATGCCCTCTTTCCCCGATGACTAACTTCTGCTTGTCTTTTGTCTTTCACCTTTTTTACTTTTGTGTTTCCCAACGTTAAAGTTCCGGTTAATTTTGAAAAAATGGGATGAGTTTCCTTTTACTTTATACTTTTCAAAACATTGCAATAGTTATTTTAGTATTAGAGCCTCAAGTGTCATGGTTAAAAAAAGTCATGTAATTTTGTCTCCACTGAGTGTCACATCACTTTCACTTCATTTTAACACAACACAAAATACTCACTCACTCATAACATATCCTACTTTTGCCATTTGAGTCCCACCGCTTACCAATTTATTTATTTTTCTATTTTTTCACACAAACTAAATTTATTTCATTCAAATAAAAATACAAATTACAATACGGAAATAAAAATACAATACGGAATTTAAAAACAATACCGGAAAAAAATTACAATAAAAAATATACGACAAATAAAAAACATACGATAAATAAAAAACTAAATTATTGTCCGGTCACTGTTGAGCATATTTTGCAATGATTATTTCTTGTCTCCTTTGGATAATGCCCGCTTTAGGTTCCGGCAGCTTATCGGCATCAATCGTGAGAAACTCTATTTCTTTGAACTCTTTCATCGCCAATTCTTTTTGTTTCTTCGCCTCGTATGCGGATGTTCCTGCTTGTAATTTGCGCCTTAAATCCTCAGATAAAAAATCAGATATAGACCCCGATGCACTTCCCCCGCTGCTCTCCGTCGTTTCAGATTTGGTCTTTTTTGCGGGTCGAGCTTTGCCAGCGAGACGAGGTCTCGTATCAGGCCCGAAAATCTCGATGTGATCCTCCGTATCAAGGGGTTTCGGCGCGTCCCATTTGGAGCGACCTTTTAAAATACGCCACGCGTGCTCGAGTTGAAACTTTCTCCCTTTGGCTGTTGAGCTGCAAAAGTGATCTTTGTAGCCTCGACATGATCCGCCTCATTTTCTCCGCTTTTACGTTCAGTATGTTTGTAAATAGCGTTGAACTTTTGGCAATCACCGTTGATCCTACTCCATTTACCCGTGAACATATGTTTGGTACGATAACCTTGGGTGGTACCACTGTTGCAGTCATCCATAATCTGTCCTCAAAATGAATCCTCGCTTCGGTCAGCTTCGATTTGGCCGTTCTCGGAGGTTTCGATCTAACACTGAGTTAGCAAAATTTCTTCGTCACATGTCCAACGCGCACACTGACGAATATGCTCTTCTTCCTCCTCATCCTCATCGACCAAATCCACCGTGGCTTGTTTCACCACTCGTTTGCCCCTACAGTTATCTTTGGGTGGTTGAGGTTCTGGTTCTTTGAATCGTGGTTTAGGTTGTGATTGTTGAAAAGCTTCTGGTTGTTTTTGGAGATTTTGGAATGAATTATTTTTTTGTTGTTGGAAATTTTGGAATTGGTTGTTGAGTTGGTGGTTAAAAAACATTTGTTGTTGTTGACGGAAAATTTCTTCGGGTGACGGTAGAGGCGGGCCATATTGCGTACCAAAACCGGGATATTGTTGGAATGACGACGAAGATTGTGAGTGTTGTGACAATGGTGTAGACGGGTTTTTGAGCCAGTTTCTTGTTGGTATGACGAGTTGGGATTGAGAAGGTGAGTGAAATACCCTTGCTCATTTGGATTTTGAGACATTTTTTTTGTTTTTGATAGAAATAGATTGTGTGATTTTTGTGTTTAAAAGAGTGAAGTGTGTATTATATTTATAATAAGAGTGGTGGAAAAAAAAATTAAAAATTGTTTTTTAGCACTAGCCGTTTGCCAACGGTATTATTCCATTTCATTTTTTGTCTTCTTTTGCGTCGGAGAAGTGGCGGATTCATTTGGCGAAACACTCGGCGAAGGGATTGGGTGTCGTGGCGATCAAACTAGCGAAACCAATTTGTCACCACACCCCTTGCTCTTAGTATGCATTTCGTATGTCGCAGAGCAATTAAACATGGAAAACTACATTGCTTATGATTTTATTTTATTTTATTTTAAAAGAAAAGAATCTATAACATATATATGGGGCTAATTATGAGTGTATAAATATGATTTAGTGACTGGATGCCACCTCAACGATGACATGGACACATTTTTTTCATTAATTTTTGGATTTTAGAATTTTGTATAAAAATATGTCTCATGCAAGGTTTGAACTCATGACCTGTGCTTAAGATGCAACAAGGTTTACCAGCTGATCTATCAGCCAAGTTGTGTTTTACTATAAAAAACAATAATGATATGCTCTAAGAACATACAAATTTCGAATTTTATTTTTGGATAAAATTTTGAAGATATACTCCATAATTTAATTTTGTAGATATACTCAATAATTACATTTGGTAACCATCCAAATTTATAGATAAGTGTCTTTTTTATCAAGAAAACCTCTAACTAAAAACCCTACAAAACAAACGAACGTATTGCATTTGCTTATTGCTATTGTTTTATCGTGATTTATTATTTTTTACATTGATTTTAACTTTTGTCAATCTTGAAATTTCAGGCATCAAGAGTGCTAAAAATGGAGCGAAATTCTTTGGAACATATGTTGTTGTCTTTTCGTCTTCAACTGATCCAAACTGGCCAGAATCACTTGTAAAGGTAAGATTTTCTGTTCTGCAATTTTGTAAAATTATATAGGTTGTGAACTTTGGTGATTACCTTGATTCAGGTTGTTGCTCAATAAGGACATGATCATGTATTCATACTATCGGATCCCGATCTACACTTTCACTCCATATTCCACACCACGAATCGACCCTAGAAACTAGAAAAAAGATAATGGTTTAGAGAGAGAAAGAAGAGAGAGAGATGAGAGAAAAAGAGAAAAGATATATTTTAGAAGATTAGATATATATGAAGATTAGATTAGATTTAGAAAAAAAGATATTATGAGAGATATTTAGATAGATATTTTCTTAGAAGAAAATATCTATATATATATATATACCCCTACACATTTAATGTGACGCGTGGGATATTTAACTAGGACTCGGGCTCGGGTTTTGCTTGAGATTAAACCCGAAACATATACAATATTAGTTTAACTATCGAGCCCGATTCCCGATAATATTCTATTACAACATTAACTAATTAATTGACCGAGACTTAAATACATAATGAACGAACTTCATGTTCGACTCAATATTTTGAGGCTAACAATCTCCCCCGAAGTGAGTTCAATGATGACACTCCTTCATGAGATAATGAGATTGCTTTTGTCGTTAAGCTCATGTGGTCTTGGTCTTTCTCTTTGTTCTTTGTTGTAAACTTGTTCCTTCATGCTTTGCGGTCTAGACTTTGAGCCTTTGTCATTGTCTTTATCGTCTATGCCATCTTGCGATCTTGTGTCTTTGACCAACATGCTCATACTTTTGCATTATCTTGAAAGCTTTAAATCAGAGTTAGCGGAAGTCTTTGTCTTTAAATCTTGAGCTTTCTTGATAGATTGTCTTTGTAGAATGAGCATGAACATGTGGTAATGAATCGACTTTGGTTGATTGGGATACCGTCACCACCGTTTTAACCTGCAGGTTTACGTTAGTGATAATCAAGAAAATTGATTTGAAAATCAATCGACGTGTCACTCGTTAAAGTGTTTTTGTAACACATCGAGAGTGTCATGTTTTTATCAAAATTCATCAACCGTCAATTCATTTACTGGACCAAATCGATATCCAGTTGTCACAAGTTTGATTCATATAGAATCTCGCAAGTCACCTACCAAGAGCTTGTTTGATGCTGGCTCAAGCAGGATTTCCATCTTCATTGTGAATACATTAGTATCACTCGGATGTTCTGGCAAATATCACAATGATATTGCGTAGGACTCTTGATAACAGCTTGTGAACCTGATGATGTTCAACAAGTGTTTGAAATGGAATGTGTCCTAACGAGATTTTGATTGATCTCTTGGCTCTAGACTCGATTAGTGCATTTTGGTTTTAGTACTCGGAGGCTGGAGCATATTGCCACCTATTCAATATCAACAATCTCGGAGTGAGATGTCAATAGATAACGTGTGTATCTCCGTGACAAATGAGACAAGTTTCTGTTGAGAGAAACCCGAATGGCTGGGAAGGGTTGTGCATTGCATCACTGGGTCCATGATGTCGTTTTCAATGTCAGCAATCAACTTGTGATTCTGACAGCATATGTATTGACCCGGTTTCTGCCTTAAGTTGTGTGGAGGGCTTCTTTCTTTAGACCCTTTATCCATACATTTCTTTTT
>BQNB010006239.1:83278-93671 GCA_026074375.1 Tanacetum coccineum | reverse complement strand
TGGTAGATGATCATGTTCTTGGTTGCCGCATTGGCAATGAATATTCTGATGGCCTCTATCCGTGCAACTGGAGCAAACGACTCTTGAAGTACTAATTCCCATATTCATCAAGCTTCACTTTGTAGATCCATTTGAGAGCGATAACCATAACATAGATTGGGCGAGGTACTAATTCCCATACTTCAAGTTGATCAAATTCATGAATTTCATCTTGCATGGCTTGAAACCAGCAGTCTTCTATCACGGCCATTTTGAAGTTCTTGGGTTCGACTTTAGACAGTTCAGTATGGAAACAGCACCACAAAGCATCGGATGCTAACTGTTTTCTGGTTGATACAGGACGAGAGGGATTGCCAACGATGTTATCCAGAGGATGATCTTTGGTCCATCTTCTGATATGATCTGGAGGGTAGTTAACTTGGTTGGGTTCCGCTGCATTAACATTCCCCGATGATGATTGTGCCGAACCTGGATCTCCAGTAACAAGGTTATGTGAGGGATGAGGAACATCGTGAATGATTGGGGTGTCTTCTGGAATGGGTTCTTCTGTGACTGGAAGGATGATGACTATCGGATG
Organism: Tanacetum coccineum; assembly: GCA_026074375.1. Taxonomy (NCBI): domain Eukaryota; kingdom Viridiplantae; phylum Streptophyta; class Magnoliopsida; order Asterales; family Asteraceae; genus Tanacetum; species Tanacetum coccineum. The sequence continues at coordinate 93,094 of BQNB010006239.1, read as the reverse complement.
TTGACGATGAGGCACTTGTTGACGGTGCATCTTGAGCAATTGTTGTAGACAAAGATGTACCTGGTGGGACAACTTGAGCATTAACTTCAGTAGCAGAAGGTACTGGTTCATCAACTCGAGATTGTTCAAGGTGTTCATCAAACATCGGTTGAAATAACATTTCCAGCTCTTTGTCGGATGGAGCGAGCCCTGATTTGAGTTGACCAGGGGTCATGATGACAGGCACGGGTCCTGAACTTATGCGTACAGGAGCCATTGTCTGATCCATCTCATCGAATGTGACGTGAATTGTTTCCATTAATCGACGAGTTCTCTTGTTGTAGATCCTATAGCCCTTCCTGCTAGGAGCATACCCAACGAAAATTCCAATGTCAGCTTTGGCTTGAAATTTTCCTAGATTTTCGCTATCATTCGTAGGATAGCACAGAGCACCAAATACTCGGAAGAATGTGAGATCAGGCTTCTTCTCATGCACAAGCTCATACGGGGTTTTGTTATGACGAGTATGAATTAGTGATCGGTTTTGAGTATAACAGGCAGTGGCTACAGCTTCTGCCCATAGAAACATGGGAGCTTTCGAGAATATCATCATTGTACGTGCTGCTTCCACCAGTGTACGATTACGTCTTTCAACAACGCCATTTTGTTGAGGAGTTCTCGGAACAGACTTTTGATGAGATATGCCAACACCTTCATAGTATGCAGACAGAGCTTGGTTGACGAATTCTGTTCCGTTATCTGTGCGGATGAATCTGACTGTTTTGTTGAGGCCAACCTGTATTTGCTTAAGAAAGTTGGTGACAAACTCTGGAGTTTCATCCTTTGACCTCAAGAATTTTACCCATGTGAATCTTGAATAGTCATCCACGATGACTAAGATGTATTTCTTTCCTTTAATGCTCTCGACTCTCATTGGACCGCACAGATCCATGTGAAGGGTATGAAGAACTTCCATATTTGTATTTTCAGATTTTGGTCTGTGGGAGAACTTCTTGCTTTTTCCAAGTTGACAGGCTGAGCAAAGATGATCCTTTTCAAACTTCAATCTGGGTAGGCCTCTAACCAGATCTTTTCGAGCAAGATCATTTATCGTGCCGAAGTTTAAATGGTTTAAACGACGATGCCACAACCATGATTTGGACTTGGAAGCTTTGGACAGCAAGCATATCGGAGAAGACTTCATCATTTCATCAATCGATATCGTGTACAAATTGGTGCCACGACTACCTTTAAGGATATCTGTACCATTAAGATCACGAACAAAGCATGTATGCTTTCTGAAGGCCACTTCAAGATCAGAATCACAAAATTGCCCTACAGAGAATAGATTGTGTCCAAGTCCTTCCACGTAGTATACCCTTGAGATCACACTATCACCCATAACATAATCTCCATAACCCATGATAGCTCCTAAGTGATCATTCCCGAATCTGACTGACCCGATGAACTTTTCCACAAAATTCATGAGCTTTGAACGATTCCCCGTCATATGTTTTGAGCAGCCTGAGTCCAGATACCAAAGCATGACCTGTACGACCTGCATTTGAAAACAGTCGAGTTTGGAGAGTTTGGAATATCGGTTCCCCAATTTTTGTTGGGGTCCTTTTGGTTAGCATTTCTCCTAAGGCAAATTTCTTTCCCGTGGGTCTCCATTGAGAACCACAATCAAGTTTTCCTAAGGTGAGTTTCTTTCCTGTGGGTCTCCATTGATAACCAATATCTGCAAATAGTTTTCCCGTAGCTTTCCAAACCCGCTTGGTCTTGTTTAAACTGTTATCAGACAGTTTGCCTTTTGGTTTCCAGATCTGTTTCTCTTTATGCAAGACAATTCTAACTGTGGGTGTAGCATTCACAGAATTCAAGACATTAACAACACACATTCCATTACTTGCAGAGTTTACAGATTCAGAATTCGAATTAATTACAACACGCTTAGAGCTAATGCTAGAATCAACCCGATTCACTTTTGTCCAAACTGACTTATTTGTCCTAAGGCGTACTTCTACTTCCTTCTTATTCTCCTTCTTAGCAGGCAGGATCCTATTTTTCTTTGTATTGCTTCTAGGCTTTGACCCGCTTGCTTCAGTGGAATCGTTTACTCCTGTAGAGGGAAGCACAGGGATATTAGTCAGTTGAACTCTCTGGTGCACTTTGTGTTTCTGTGTGTTGCTAGAAGAAGTTCCTGGTTTATCACTAAACGTAACTTGCTTTTTCCTAGTAACAGGGGTAGAGGGAGCCTTGTTATCTCTTTCATTGAAACTTTTTGGGCAAGTGCCAATCACACATTCTAACAATTCCTGAGATAACTTAGTGTATCGGCAAGCATAGTTAAGTGAACTATCCAGTGGTTTAACTACTCTAGCTTCCTCTACAATCTCCCTAACCGTTTCTACACTCTCCTTAAGATGGCTGATATAGTTTAAATGAGCACTCCTATTGTTCTTAAGGGGATGAGGGATGGGTTTAACGTCAATGGCATACATGCCAGGAGCAAGAACTTTTGGTTTGACATAGTCACTAGTGAAACAAGGCTCTTTGCTTCGCAATTGAGCTTTTAGACTCTCAATCTCATTCAACATGGTAGAAGTCTTTTCACTTGTGTGAGCACGCGTGATCTTAATGGAGTCATACAATTCCTTGTAATGTTGTTTGACCTTTTCTAGTTCTACTCTATCGCAATCATTTTGTTCAATAAGAGCAGTGACATCTATAGCATTATAAGGCTCACGACTTCTGTCATTCACATTAGCGACTAGATCTTTCAAGTGTCTAATCACGTTATCTTTTTCTTGAATCTGATGTTCGAGATTCTTGATCTTAAAAAATGAGTTAAAATCAGGAGCTTCCTGTGATGCTTGTGAATTTTTATTATCAAAACTTTCTTGAAGATGTTGATACTTTAATTGCAAATTTAGGTATTCTCTTTCAAGTTTTGAAATAAGTTTTGACTCATCATGAACTTTAGACATGTCAGCTTCAAGATCTAGACAACGTGATTTTTCCACATCATACAGCAGTTGAGTCGACAAACAATTAACAATCAGATTCTCATTTTCAATGAGAAGGTTTTTCTTTTCAATTTCAGCACATTGCTTGTCTACAGTATTCTTGTCCACTTCGTTATTCATTTGATCAAAAATTTCTTCCATTTCTTTAACTTCTTTAAAGAGGGCTGTTTGAACTCCAACAAAGTGTTCTTTAAGAGTTTTGAAAAATGGAATAACTTCAGTGAGGTAACATCTTTTCGACATCTTTTCGTTTGCTCAAAACCTCTTTCCCGCCTCTGTAAGACCTGATAGGGTGATTCTAGTTTTAGCAAGTTTTTATCCAAATTCAGTAAAAAAGTTGTGTGATACAATAAAATTAATCTCACGTTGACTTTTATGTTGGAAGAATTCAGGGGACAACTTACAGAGTATTGGTGGATACACTGTCAATGCTGAAATTGGTTTTGGAGCTAAAGGTCTCAGCCTTTTTCTGTTGTTGTCGTCTATGGGACCAAAATATCTGTCTAGGGTCAATTCTTTGGGAGACAAAGTTGCAAAAAGTTCTCGTTTTCAGTAAGCATGGGGGACCAATCCTACGTTATTTTCCACACATAGGAGGACTTTGCATTTTCACACCATTCTCTTCGAGTTAATCTCCACCAACTCACGTCGTATCCTCTGAGTCTGTATGACATGGGTGTATGATTGGTAGTGACAAGTACATGACCATTATACAAGAGCAACAGAGCCTTGCTTTGCACAGCAAGACATACGGGATTTTTTGTAGCCTATTGCTACCTCTGCTTTTCATCATAAAAAATAATTTGGTTGACTCAACATAGTGAACGGTTGAAACAGACTGATCCTTTTGTATAAATCTATCTTCAAAAACTCTTCAAGGAATTTGTCTTCTTTTTGTTGAATTCTTTTTTCAAAAGTGTTACTTCCTCTGTCTTTGACTTATAAGGTCAACTTAGAAACAAGAGTATTTAGCTGAATGAAGTCAGATTTAAAGACTTTCCATCCTATTTCGGCCTAGATAATTATTCTCATTTGTTCATCAATTTTTTGTTCTCTATCAGTTAATTCAAACTTTTGCCCAAGATATTTCATATTCCCCGACCAGTTTCCTTATATCTCGCAAGGTCATAGGTCACTGAGTCTTCATTACCATTCTGCTATTTGTTAATCTACTTGTACACCCTGTCATGCACTTCATCAAGAAAAACATTAGTGCTATCATTTCGTACAGAAGATGCATTACATTGTACAACATGTTTCTATCGTTGTCTTTCCACATACTGATCAAACGGAATAATATTACATCACTCGTATAGTCACATCAGAGTCAACAACGTAGTTGTGTTTGTCCATCGTTTTGCATCTCGGTACTTCATGATACTCATTCCCATATGAATCTACAAATATCATGATCTTGTTACCTCAAATGATTATTCGAGTATATGATGTCCCGGCTTCATCGTAGATTGGGATCTTCAATGTGAGGGATTTGCCATGAACCTGGTCTGTGAAGTGGACCCTCATCAACATCAAGTCGAATGCATCACATTTCATCACTTCAAAATATGGTCCACATTGAGTCCAATCATTCTCGGTTGAATCACCACATCATCACAACTTGTAACCTGTTCTCCTGCAAGAAACAACGATTGTTCTTCATCCAATACTGCTCCACTCTCCTGGGCTTGCATTAGTAGCATCTTGTCCTTGAAGTATCGAATCTTCGAAGTCGCATTGGCCTTGACATTCACGTGCTATTCCCTAGTACGTTACATTGTAGCCAACTTGATGGGTTTCGCTTGACCATGATTAATCATAGGTCCTCCCTCTGTTCTGAGCTCCTACATTTCCCGCTACACCATTTCCTCTTGTATTGTTTCTCTGAAATGGTCTTCCTTGATTAGTCGCATTGTATCTTCCACGGACATCTTGAACCACAACTTTCCCGTCTTGAACCATAGCTTTGTTCCTTGCATTAGACGAAGCTCTAAGTTGATTGTTAGTTTGAGGAAGATGTATTGTACGATTGAGTGAGGAGGGCAAGTGTGTTGGATAAACTTTCAATCAAGTTTTCTGTTGAAGAACTTCCTGAGTTCATTTGAAAGTTGTCAGAAGGATATGGTTCTGTTGAGGATTGAGGAGACTTGGATGATTGTGTTGGATACTGCTGAACTGAGGCGTCCGACACTAGTGCCAAAGGATCATTATTTGGTTGACCGAACCTTTCCATCATAATTCTGTTCTCATTAGCATGCACCTCATGTTGCTTTAAGTAGGCATACAACTGATCACAGTTTGACTCTTTCAAACCTCTGTTAAGTTTGACTTCAGTTATGAATCTACTCCACTCAGGCAACATGTTGTTCACAAACTTTGAGTTAAGCTGCATCCTGGACATGGTCATCTTGATGTTTCTCATGTCATTAATGAGCTTCGTAAACCTAACGTAGTATCCTTGAATGGTTTCTCCTTTGATTTGACGGAAGTGTTCAAATTCATCGTATAACTGAGATTCCCTGTCATCCTTTGTTAACTCAGAACCTTCCAGAATCATCTTCACGTTTTCCCAAATGTCTTTAGCGTCAGTATAGTGATTGATGAGTGAGTAGATGTCCTTTGGTATACCCTGAAGTAGGATATTGGTTGCACGAATGTCAGCTTTATACCTTTCTTTTTCTTCAGCTGAAAGGTCGTTAAGGACTCTAGCACGTACTGGACCTTGTTGAACTGCACCCTCGGTTCCTCCAGTAATAACATCTGAGACCGTTCCCATCTGAAATGGTCCTTCTTTAATGGACTTCATAATATTCTCTCCATTATCCTTTCCTAGACAGTACAGACGTATACGTTGTTGCCAAGATTCAAAGTCTGTTCTATCAAGCATTGGTGGGCGTGTATCAGAACCTGCACACTGGATGTCTTCTTGCATACTAGACATCTTGTATTATTATGATATGATATGTTTTGATCGATCAATGATTAGTGAGTGTACGTTAAAAGTGGTGAGGTTAACGTATTCGTATTTTGTTTTAGTGATATTAAATCCCGAGTTTGAAATATTTCAAATTTCCAAGACAGAAGCTCAACTCGCCGCCAAAGGCTATCAAACCGCTGCAAAGAAATAAGCAACCCGCCGGTGGAATTTTAAGGCAACTCGCCGAACACAACTCGCTGCCAAGCAACCCGCCGCGAGGAATTAAGGCAACTCGCTGGTGAAATCTTAGGGCAACTCGCCGAACACAACTCGCTGCCAAGCAACCCGCCGCGAGGAATTAAGGCAACTCGCTGGTGAAATCTTAGGGCAACTCGCCGAACACAACTCGCTGCCAAGCAACCCGCCGCGAAGAATATTTTAATCAAACCGCCGTTGAGTTTTCAAACCGCCAGAGTTTCCTTAAGATATTTGCTAATAAAATATTCAACCCGCTGATAACCTGTTCAAACCGCTGGTAAGCAAACCGCTGCTTAGTAACAACTCGCCGCTTGAGCAACTCGCCACCTAAGCAACCCGCCGTGTGTCAGAGGGTTGGTAACCTACTTAATAAAATAATATTTTTTCAGCAAACCGCCGTGAAGAAATTCTGGCAAACTCTTCCACGAGACAACGACGTTTTTTCACCACAAAATCACCTAATAAATCACCCTTTTGAACGATTATGCTTGATTTTCTTGTGCACATCACAGTACATAAGGTAATGCTACTAGAAAAAGAAAACACCTCAAACTTTATCAATACAAACAACAAAATTCGGAGATCTTAAAAAAACGAGCTAGTGCCTTCAAAGGTACACTTTTCGATCTAAATCAAGCAAGAAATCGCACATACACACGATCTAATCATCCCATTAGCTCTGATACCAATTGTGGTATATCCTATATCATAACACGGGGTCGATTCTTGGATTTGGCTAGTTTCTAGAGAGAGAAACACTTGAGAGAGAATATCTAGAGAGAGAAAGTGTTTTTCTATGAAAAGTAATAAATGACTAGCTCACTTCTTCCAAAGTTAGAAGAGGCTATATATAGTACTTACAATATACCGGGTATTCGTACCCGACTTAAAACCAAAAAACGTACTATTAACTATTCAGCTACGAGCTATAATAAACAGTAAAATACACGGGGTGACCGAGTCTTTTTCTAATATCTAACAGAGTTTACTTCATGTTCAAGAGAATTAAAGTATCTCAAATCAGCAACCATTTCCTCTTTCGAAGACAAGTGAAATTTTTCTAAATCAGCATTGATTCTTTGAATTTGGGGACAAAAATTTCCTTTGATTGTATTTTGAATGAATGGATCTATGTGACCAAAATATGTTCTTTTAGCGATTGTTTGTTTGCAACCTTCCACTCCATCAAAAATCATGTCAACACTACTTTTAATTTTGAAAAGTTCTTTAGAGATTTTACATTTTTGATCCCACGGAATGGATTCATCCATCCGTTTTTCTAATAAAGTTGTTTGTTTATTAAAAGACTCTTTTGAATTTTCATTCTTGACAGGTGTATGACTCATTTTTGACCTTTCTGAAAAATATCTCTGTTAAGACGAATTTTCACGTTGTGGAACGAACAAATCACAAAGATTATTCAAGTTTTTATAATCAAACGGTCTGATTAAATCACTTAATTTTGATCGACTTTCTTGGGCAAGACGAATCGTTTCCTCAGATTCAGGAGTTAACATTAAAGCAAGATTATCATTATAACAACCTATATCATATAGACGAGGATTCGCTCTTTGAGCTTTCTTAAGGAACTCAGGTTTTACAAAACTCGTTTTACAATTACGATTAATCATATTCATAGGTTGAACTGATTGACCAGTTTTGTAAACAATATCATCCAAAACTTTGATTTTATTTTCTAAAGCAATGACTTTATCAAGTTCTTTGTCTTCATGAGTTTTGTGAAACTTCTTCTGAGCCTCTTTTTCTTGTAACATTATGGAGATGGTTTCTTGATGTGCAAAAAGCTCTTTTTTCATTTTTGAAATCATTTGATTTAAATCATTTATCTTTCGAGTATATTCATTAAATGACTTTTGAGATTCCATTTTGTATGACACCAAATCAGCTTTAGCTTTTGCACAATCAGTTTCCACCTTTGACGCATAATTCACATCATGATACCTATCAAGTTCAACTTAGAACTTCTTAAGGTCTTTGAACATCAACTGATCAGTCTTTGACAGTTCATTGTTTGCTTCTTTGAAATGGTTATTTGATGATTCTAAAATTTTATTTTTGGTTTTGAAATCCTCAATTTCACCTTTCAATTTATCAACTAAAGCCTTGTTTGATGATTCCAAATATTTATTACGGTTTTTGCTGTCATCAATTTCACATTTTAGTTTCTCAATTAAAGAAGTAAGCAAATCACGTTCATTGGCAAGATCATCATCATCCTGGTTAACCATTTCTTCATTAGTACTCATATTCAATGAATCAATAGTGATGTTAGTAACACCTTGTTCCTCCAGATATGTGTCAATAACAGATTCAGATTGCTCAGGATGTTCTCTGTCATTAGCAAACACATTATAGTTACCATTATCATTGTGTACCTTATGTAATGGATCAGCATCAAATATAGGTCCAGAACTTTCAGCAACATCTGAAGTAACCTCTTGAATTTATGCCATATACATATAATGTGCTTCTAATTCCTGATCGTCAGGTTCATCATCAGTGTCATCCCTCCAATCATCTTGCTCTGCATTCAACTGAAATCCAGCTTCCCCTTGCTTACACAATAGCATTTTTTCCTTGTGACAAGCTTCATCCTTTGCCCGTTTTGGTTTCTGATATTCCCTTGCTACATGCCCATATTCCTTGCAATTATAACACTGAATCTTAGACTGCTGCACTACCCGTGTACCTACATTCTCCTTAGCCCCAGCAACATTAACTACCCTCTGATTATCATACCCAGTGCCACTGTTAATCCTTGAAGTATTATCCTGATTTGCTCTACTGGTGTTTAATGAAGTTCTGAGGTTGTTGTTGGTAGGTTTGTACATTTTCTTGAATGATATAGAAATTAAAACCATGAGTTTATCAATCTCCTTCTCCTTTGACATTTCATCATCTTCAGCAACCATAGTAGGTTCTTGATCATAAGTGGGTGGAGGAGAGTTGACAATTGCTTTATCTCTATTTCTAGTAGCAGCTTGTTGTGATCTGGTTGAGGAATTTTGAGTGTAGTGATTAGGATGGTTTTGAGGATGGTAAACTAGTTGGTCTTAAGCAACAAGTGCAAGTGGATTAGCAGTTGTGCTAGTCTTTCAGCTCTTATCTTATTGACTTTGTTTAGTTGTTGCTTTAAAATGTCATAAAGTTTGTGATAGGAGACAGTCTTCAACTCTTGACTCTGCTTAACAAGTGTCACAAACCTTTGCCATTCTGGTTGTAGTTGAAGTAAGAACTGAAGATTCACTTGATGATTGGTAACATCACACTAATTTCTGACAAGCTAATTCATCATCTTTTAGAACCTTGAGTAATACGATTCAAGTGATTCACCATCCCGTGATGTGAATTTTCGAAACTCCCTATATAAATTGGTTTCAAGATCTTGAACATTGATTGATTCACCATGTTTCAATCTTTCAATTGCTTTCCACATCTCACATGCATTTGGACGAGCATCAACTGTGGAGTAGATATCATTATCTATCCCTGTAAGAATTATCTGAACAGCTTTAGCTTCAACATCCAATTAGTTCCTTATGTCTTGTGACACATTCTTATAGTTCTCCATGTACCCTTCTGTAGTGGTTTCTGAACTACCTTCTGCAACTGGAA